>JABCKU010008196.1:0-48317 GCA_018221655.1 Myochromella boudieri
CAAATTAGTGTACATGGTGTGTATACACATAGTTGAAAAGTGATTTATGGTCTCGAAACACAGGCAAAGTGGTCCGCTATGCTGCCAGTACCATAATTAGCAGTGGATTATTAAGAAGGAAAAAAATCTACCATTTTTTGCAAGAGAGTAATTAGCAGACTTATTGGAATATGTATCATCACAGATAACTTTCGAGGCAATCATGAACGTGGATATAAAAAGTTGATACTGGGGGGACCCCATGCAGTTGGAAAACGGGCTTTTGAAAGCTGAAGTAATGAGTGCAGGAATGGTAACAGACGCATGCAGTTTGGTCTGATAGAGGCTTTGACGATGATCTAGAAGGCGCATGAGGGCAGTCAAAGAGATGGGTGATGAAACGAGTATACGCACCAATGCCACTCAAATTACAACTCATCGCACTGAGGTGCCAGCCCTGCATGCAATGACTGGTGATTATTGGTGTTGTCTGATATGATATAGGCGACAGGTGAAGACTCTCCAAGCAAAACATCTGACATCACCAGGTGAGCACGGTCACGTTGAAGTTCCAAGAGATCTAAGTATTGATCAGTATATATGGGGTACACAGCCAACAGAGGTGTACCCTTACCTTGCCCAGAGTTTCCACCTTCGCCTGTTCCAGTGGCGATGTTGTAGTTGCTGTGAGAGAGATATCAGGAGTTGGACCCAGGACCAACCCAGGACTCAGAGGCATTGATGTCGACGATGTCAAATGGTAATAAGTCAAAACAATGCTACATTTGGCAACCTGGATCATTTTTTTGGCGAGTCCTGTTTATTCAAAAAGTTCCGGCACAAACCAATGTTTTGTTTTCTGGCAATTCATATGTTTTTTCAGTATGAACATGATGATTTTTTACTATTTATTTTCATTAGCTTTAAAAGGTTGAAATGTGCAAAAGATGTGAGAAGCAGTTTAATTGTTTGTCGGATTATTTTTCCTCCAGATTGACCACCATACAGAGCCTGATTTGCATCCCAACTTTGTAAAACAGCCCAACTTGATGTTCCCAACTTTGTCAAAGTTGGAAATCAAGTTGGAAACAAACCCATATTATTAGGTGTTTCACAGTAGCCCAACTTCAGCCCAACTTTTGGCCTGACTTCGTGCCCAACTTGGCCTAAGTTGGAAAGGAAGTTGGGGAAGTTACTGTGAAACACCTTGAGCAATGCATTTTGCAAAAGTTGGGATCATTTTACAAAAATAGATCATATTTTGCCCTTATTTGGCAATTGGCAAAGTTGGGGATAAAGTTGAGAGCAAAGTTGGGATCAAAGTTGGGATGCAAATTGTAGGTCAGAGCTCAATTCACATCAGTCAGAGCTCAATTCGCATCCCAACTTTGTAAAATAGCCCAACTTGATGTTCCCAACTTCATCAAAGTTGGAAATCAAGTTGGAGACAAAGTTGGGCCCAAGTTGGGCTACTGTGAAACACCCTATTCATCTCTCAGCCGCGCCCATCGCAAAGCTTTATATTTTCGTGATGTGCATGTCTAACTAGATAATCGGTAACCTAAAAGAACTGCCGTTGTTTGGCTGGGGTTCACGGTCACATGTTCTATTTGAAAAAAAAATGATAACTTTCATGAATTTATGCAAACGGCAGTACTGTGTGCATCAAAATTACAGCAACGTCTCTCCTGCACAGCGGTGAGATGTATGCAACCTTCATCATAATCAGAGCACTGACCCAAGGCCGACCTAACCAAGGAACATCCTACTTGGACAGTCTGGCGAACACTGACTTCGTCTGCAAGTGAAGGGTTTACCTCCTGAAAAAACCAGTTAACAGGATAAAAGGTAGGTTTATTGGAATTACCATTAGATCGAGAGCAACAAGTAAGCCTGTTTCGTAAATTGCTTCGCATATATAATGACCCTCTCGGAAAGTGAGGCCACCACGAACCTGTCCAAGGGAAGTTAAAATCACAGGGATAAGGTTTAAGCGAGTAAAACATTGTAGTACCGGAGTTCCAGTCGACGGCGCTACAGATGGATCAAGTGCATCAACATCAAAGCTCAAATGGATTGGCCGATCTCTGTTTGGGTTGACATGGTCGAGGGCCATTTCAACAACCTTGCCAATTCCATACTTGTCGACTTCGTGCATGCTGAAGGCTTTGATATTATTGTCTCGAAGAATCCTCTTCTCTCCAGCGTCAACATCACGCAAGCCGATATAAACGAGATGGTCAGCTTTAAGCAAAGGCTTCACCCACGAAAATTCAGGAATTGCGCTTTGCAAACCGAGCAGGAATGACACGGGCATGCCATGGATATTCCCTGCCCTTGCATGTAAGCACGGTGAAGTTACCTTGACATACTGCGCTCGAACATACCTGATTCAGTGGATTCGGAGGTGTTTATATCTGCGTGAGCATCAACCCATATGACACAGGTGTCTGGATGCACGCTGTGAAGCATAAGTAATATGTAGGCCATGAAGTGACATATGTTTCATATACCTGAGGGTCCCGGAGATAGTGCCCATGGCCTACCACCTTGTAAGGTTTACATACAAGTGATCTGTTAGTGAGGACGCACCAGAGAATGGTCACCCCCTAAAGTGACAGGTAGTTCCCCTCTCTGAGCATGATTGCCGACTACCTTTGCAACAGCCTCCGTAACTCGCGAGACTAATCGAGGATTCTTCAGAATACCGATTGGGGGATCGTTCTGGGAATTAACCTCTTCGAACTGGTGGTGACCATCAAATTTGACTTTCCATCCTAGGCTGGATATCTGTTGAACAAGGCCGGCCTCAATGAGATGTATAGGACCCTTATCAACGCCGGGTTTCGGCTGTGAAGAGGTCAGAGAGGTTTCGATTAAATGGTTGCGTGATAGATACCTGGCCACCACTTTCATTACCCAGAAATCAACGTCAATGTTTAATTCGCAATGGACTTATGAGGTGAGACATGCCTAAACGGGCAACCTACGATCTGGAACCACGCTGAGGGATGGGAGCTTTGAATAAGAGAGGCAAGACTTACTGCAGCGGTCTTAGGCTCTGAGATGAATCGAGATTTGGCAGCCATGGGTATCACAGCCTTGGGGAGGGTGTCTCGGGTTGAAGACGTACTTGAAGGGTATCAAAGACAGTACTTACTTTCAAGTTGAAGTTTAACGTTGGATCCAAGATCCGGGGCAGACGACTGTGTTGTGATGAGCGGCTAAATATGGTTTGGTCCGACGAAGATGCCTTAATGACCCATGACAACACCGCACGGCTCTCAGTACACAGCTGGAGCTATGAATTCCGAGAACAGTCAGAATCCGGGTATGTAATGCTCAAAAGCTGGGCAGTGGGGTAACAAGTTAAGTTCCGTCCTGCCTGAATTTTACATACTTACATGTCACAGTGATCACTATCCGACAACAGGTGAGTGCTGAGCGCTTGAGCGCTCAGTACCGAGTACCGAGCTACCATCTGCTACCATCATACAAGCACAGCCTCGTTATTCCTAAAATAGCACCACTATGCATAGGCCTGCAGGCCAAACTTGAAGTATCACTGTCACTGCATCGATTCTACCTAAACCAGCAACTAATATCGCTCTTCATCGTGTCAAAGCATGTCTGCTGCCGAGCCAACGTCCAGTAACGTGCAAACTCCCTCGAGGACCCCTTCCCTGTCCTTCCAAAGCGTGGTGCGTGCTATAAAACCCCCAGGCTGTATCTCTCGGATTCTCTTCGTTAAATTTCAAACTACCATGCATTTTCATCTTCCAAGGGTCAAGTCTTTAACTAACATAGTCGAACAGGTTCGCGATGTTATCAGGCACCACAAACATGAGAAAGAATCTGAAGCACACCAAGTTAGTGTATCTTCACCGCTATAGTTGTCGTGCAATATCTATGGTCTAATACTTTGTTAAAATGTCCTCTAGATATTCCGAGACGCCGCAGGACACCAACCTAAAGGTGTTGTTCCACAAACGATTAATCCAGTAAGTGAATGAATATCCATCAGGGTACCATGTCATCAACCAGTCCCACAGGATGAGGAGACAGTGCCTGGCATCGAGCACCCTGGCAGTACTGGTGTTATCTACTGTTCAGACAGAGCTATGGCCAATGGCTTCAGCTATGCTGACTCCCACGAGTGGGCTAACTTGGGACAGGGAGCCCCAGAAGTTGGACCCCTCCCAAATGCTCCGCCCCGCCCAGAATCTATCCCACTCCCTCTAGACTCCTTGGAGTATGCTCCTACTACTGGTGTCAAAGGTACGATTCTATCTCCCCACTTACCCTGGTTTATTCACCAATCATATCATAGCTCTTAGAGAAGCGGTCGCAAACTTGTACAATGACACTTACCGCCAGGACAAAACCAGTAAATACACCTTTGAAAATGTCTGCATTGTTCCAGGTGGTCGGTCTGGTCTTTCTCGTGTTGCAGCCGTCATTGGCGACGTCTACACTGTGGGTAACTTCTGGACCAGACATGACAGATTTGCTGACATTTTAGGCAGTCATTCCAGATCCCAGACTATACCGCATACGATCAGGTTCTCAGTGCATTCAAGCGACTTGTTCCTGTTCCTACGGCGTACGTCGATTATGTTTGTTAGAGTACTCAAAACACACTGACGACCTTCTTAGGCTTGATGCCAAGGTAAATACCTTCATGTTTAACGCTGTTTGATACCAGAAGTTCTCAAGTTAAACAAAGAATAAATATAAACTCGACATCGAACAAACGAAGGTCTTGTTGACCATAATCCTTTCTCCGAACCTCGCCTCACATTTTCTGAGTCCAGAAAGATATCCGAACACAAGGCTTAGCAGTCATTCTTGCCTCAAATCCGCGCAATCCAACCGGCCAGGTAACCGCCTTGAATAACACATTGTACCTCTGCTTGAAAATACATTATTTAGGTCATCAAGTGAGCTTTCTAGGTTTCCAAATTTCAATGTCAGTGAGCTGACAACCCTATTTCTTACAGAGGTCGAGATCTCAAAGAACTTGTTTCCCTTGGCCGTGAAGGCACAACAGTGATATTGGACGAGGTGGACCTACTCACATGCTTCCTAAATTTTCCCTTGGCTGATGTAACTTCAGTTCTACTCCTGGTACATTTACCCAGATAATGAGAGTGGTTACGGAAACTCCATCTCTGCAGCCAAGTATGTTGAGGATGTAAACCAAGACTCAACAGTCATCATTGATGGCCTTACCAAGGTAAATGTCATATAAACGCCCACTATAATACAAATGACATCTAATCAAAACGTAGAACTGGCGCTTGCCAGGATGGCGTGTTTGCTGGGTCGTTGGGCCTAAGAACCTGATTACTGCCTTATCTCAATCAGGTCCGCACACTCTCCCATCGGTGTATCCTCCGCGGCTTATTGACAGCGTCCACGGATAGGTTCTTTCCTGGACGGTGGTGCGAATCACCCGTAGGTTGCAAGAATGATCGGCATGGTGTAGCGCTCACGAGTTACAACCTAGAATGCAATTGGCCGCTATTCCCCTCTTAGACCCAGCTAGAGTGGCGCTCGAGAAAGTACGTCGTCACCACGAAGCATGTAAAATGACACAGATATTTAACTTTCCTTAGGTTGCCCTCCAAAGGCATTTCAAAGCTAAACGAGATCATGTGCTGGCCCGACTTCATGCGCTTGGGCTTGACGTAGACCTGACTCCCACTAGCACGTTCTATATTTGGCTCAATCTCGAGAAGCTTCCAGAGCCGTTGAACAACGGTCTGGTCTTCTTTGAAGAACTTCTCAAATTCAAGACAATTGTTATACCTGGCATCTTTTTTGATATCAATCCGGCTCACCGCCGCAATCTCTTCAATTCGCCTTGCCATCATTTCGTACGCCTCTCCTTTGGCCCACCTATTGAAGATCTTGACCGTGGTTTGGATGCCATTGGAATGGTACTGAAGAAGGCTAAAAAGTCGGGCGTTACGACGCCTATTGGGCAGGGGTACGTCATTTCCACCACCTGCAGTAAGGAGCTCCCTGAGCTCTTGGCACATCAATCCCAGATACAGGAAGAATCTTGATGGGCAACAAGCTGACGTACAGGTTCCAAATTTGGACTCGTCGCTCAGAAGTCCCACCAGCCCTATCACGGTATGCGCGTTCCACTCGACACAATCACTCCTGATAGACCACACAGACATCTACCCTATTCTGATACATCATATTATCGATAATCAATATAGGCCTCTAGATCACTCTTTTGTATTCTATTGATCTGTCACGCATATTCGATGGTCCTATCTTCATACGTAAATTGAAGCAATGCCACACCACGCAAGACAAAGACATGTTTATTGACATAGAATGTCATATATAAATGTAAGCTCAGTCAGGCACTGGGATCGAACGGAGCAAAAGCAGCCTTGAAAATCATGGCATCGGCCCTATCCTCATCCTCAGGCAACAAGCAAGCTTTCCAATCAAACCGATCTGGAATTCCCATCAAATTAACCAGCACTTGTCTATACATATGGCACTCGGTTAGCTATCGCCTGCAAATGAGAAAGAAAAGGCGTACCTGCCGAACTGGATACTAAATGGCACATGGTCTTTTATCAAATGAACCATTTTCCGACCGTCTGGTAAATCGACCTTGAAATAACTGCCTCTGCCACTGGCACAGGACTCCATTGCCGCATCTGGATCAGCCTCGAAATCAATGCCAAATTGTCGCCCTTCTTGTATGAAGGCATCCTCCACTTTATCTTTGAGTTTAAGTGGCAAAGGCACGGACTGCACGTGCGCATGTCCACCTTTCGCACTCAGGCGGCCGACTTCAAATGCAACTCCGACAGCGCTGTTTTTAGCATACAGCGCCTGAAGCGCATACTTAAACCTCAGTAACATGGTGTTAATATCACACCCTTGATCTTAAACCTAAAAAAAGATACACACTTTTCTGTCTCATCAACAATCGACTGTGCAATATCTGTAGGGAGCGTCGTGTATGTTGGACAATGTGTGATCGGTACGATAAGGACGTGGCCTCCGCCCGGTACAGTTCCTTGGTCAGCGCTAGACTGAGTGGGAATGATTTGACCCTTGGGCAAGGTTACGTAACACTCCGAACCAATAGCTACAATGAGATGTTTACTAAAGTTGGCCATATGTCAATCCTCTGCTTTATCAATAAACGTGAAGCTACTCACGCAAGATTGGGATTGGAGAGACAGAACCAGCATTCGTCCGCTGTATCATAATTAACATGGGCTCCAGGAAACTAATCATATCAACACTCACAACTAATTTCTCTGGGAGGACCGTGCTTTCCACCGTGTCTCGCACTTTGTGGCGGGCGTTGATTGGCAACTAGGCAATCTTCGAGGAGATGTAGCTCACTCCCGCACGCTCGACATACGTACCCTGGTTTGGGCTTTTTGCCGCCAGTGTCACCCAATGCGCCCCGGGTGGGACAATCTCGTACAAAGTGACCAGGCTGTAACGCAGGAGTTGGCGTGTGAGAGAACAAGATATAGCGATACACACAATGTTGCAAATCTTGCAAACGTAACCTTCAGGTGGTGTTACCCTCTCTGGGCAGTCGTTGATAAAGTGCTGCGATGATAACAAACGTGAGTTCTGACTTTTGACGATGGCAGATAGAACGTACTTCAGTAGATTCACAACGTCGACATTTGTACCCCGGCGGTGGCTTACCAGGTTCACCTTGCACTTGCGGCGCAAGTCAGCCTTTTTTTATGTCTATGAGGTGAGTTGTAAATTTACTAACCTACTCGACTACGTTTAATTGGTGGTCGTACATTTCCAAAGATGAAGTTCTCCGGTGCCAAAGTTTCGAGCGAACGTTTAGCTGGCCGGCCGCTAAAAGGATTCTGTGTCGCATTAACAGGCCGAAGGGCGGGTCCGGGAATATTCGGAGTAATTGAGAATGCATAGAACCACTAGGCATCAGCCTTGAGCGGCGTTCCCTTTGACGAATGAGGGTAATATACATACTCTTGGTTTCTTTCCTGATGATGGTTCGCCACCAAAAGCACCTAAACTTATAAACCGCGAAATACGACCTTCTTCATCGTCCCATACATACGGCTCTCGCTCCCAAAACTGTGGGGGTTTTCCACCTGCGGCTGCGAAGTGATAGCGAGGCTTGATACGCCGAATTATATCATCTACTACATGAGCACCGGTGAAAGCAAGTTCAGGTATGGGAAGGGGAGCGGCGGAAAGTTGTGTGACGCTTGATGGCCATATATTCGTCAAAAAGATGTCGATCAGTTGTGAGGATGCAGAAGATTGGATAGCAGCCAAGGAGTTGTAACTCTGACTGCTAGTGGAGTTTGATAAAGTGTTAGAGAGAAGACGTTCCATAGTCTGTGTGCTGAAAAAAGGGGATAGAAAACCCTGGCAAAAGATCAAGACATATGAGATAGATCAGAAAATGAGCGGTAACAGACCTACGGGAGCAGCGTCACTGGTAGAATAGGCATTGGCATCATATATGCCACCCAAGCAAGCAATGCGCAATCCATTTGCGGTCTTCAAAACGCCCGATTTGCCTAAGAATAGGGTTGCTAAGAGTGTCGTAGTGGTAGAATACCTGGCCACTTCTTACTCAAAAGAAACACCCCTTTACAAATCTCTCCACCATTCTTGGCATAACTTTCAATAACCATTGGCGGTAAAGGGTGCTCCCCTTGCATAATATAGCAATCGATTGGAGCTTGGTGCCTGATGAGTAAAATACATAACTGAATAATGCTAAGGGTAAGATACCTTCCAATTGCCCAGTTAATAGTTTGAAGGTATCATCTGCTTCAGCAGGCTTGTCCGTAATATGACCAAAAAAGTCACCCGTGCAGAGAACAAGGTCAAATTTTCCGTGCTTTCCGTCAATAGCTCTGATTCTAGTGAACAGATCACCAATAGAACCAGCGGCAGACCCCACTGCAAGACTAGGAAAATACATCAGCTGAAGTACAGTGAAGAGGAAATGACCGTACATTCTGACTGGTGCCGCCATCCTAGCGTATGCGTTGAGCAAACGTCGAAAGGCACCAGAACACGGTGAACTCTGAATCTACGAACTCAATGGGATTCTTACAGACTTACAGAACTTGAATGTCGGATCCACCGGGGTACGGGCCGCACTCGTACCAGACCTCACTTTGTTTGGCTTACGCTTTGACTTGAATCTCACATTATCAAGTAGGTCCATTACGTAATGATATCACTTCAAACAGTTGGGAAATGCATGTTCTGTTGATGTTCACAGTTCTATCACTGGCTCAGCGCTCAGCGCTCAATAACGAAGCCCTTACTTGCATTTCAGTAAGGTGATCTAGAGGTCCACTGCCCCGTCCCTAGAACATGAATATTCAGGACGGTCAGCTTGAAGCTTCAACTTTTGATGATGAAATTCCACAGAAGATACAAGTGTGTATATAATTCAAAAAGTGCTATGCCCTACTTACAAGACTCAATTCCTCCTCATCATAGGCTCACGCTTATGATCAAGAAGTTTGGGTTCAACTCCAATTTACCTGGTCAGGTAAACCCTTTACATTGGATGTAGCAGAATCGGACAGGTTGCATAATGTTTGATCAGTTCCAAAGAGTTTGCTGATGCCCTTCTCAGAGTATTTGACCTCAAGGCAGCTATACATGACCTCACAAGAGTTCCGCCAGAACGTCAGAAGATTCTTGGCCTAGTGAAAGGAAAGTTGCCGCCTGACCAGGGCTTGATGTGAGCCCTTCCAACGCTAACCTTCTTTGAACTTGGAGAGTTTAAACTCAAAATCCATAAAAATTTTAGGGCTGACTTACAACTCGTTTCTGGAAAGAAATTCATCGTCGTTGGTACTCCTGAGGGCGATGAGATCAAAGATCCTTCTCGTGCGTATATATCCTTGGTCATGGCTAGTTAAGCGACCAAGATTCTGACAGGCACCTGACAGAGCTGGAATCCCTTCCCGATGTTGTAAACGATCTGGACGTCGATTTTTCTGAAAATATAACCGCGAGCGCTGTGTACAAGAATGATCAACGGAATATCAGGAAAGTTAAGGAGGCGACCGAAAAATTACATGTCAACTTAATCCATCCATTGCGAGGTGGCAAAAAGCTACTTGTGCTGGATATTGATTATAGTGCGATAACTTCATAAATTACATTGATGATCAGCCCACCATGCTTCTAGCGATTTTGGACACTAAGCCCCTTACATCGGGTAGCCTGCCACCCAATGAATGTGCGCGACCACTTCTTCATGAATTCTTAGAGGCCATATATCCCTTCTACGACAGTAAGTCCTAAACCCATTGTGGAGCCAACTCACCTTCCAATTGTTCGCAAGTCTGCATCTGGTGCGTCCACTATTTGGCCAGGATGGCCATCCTCAAACTTACATGAATTAGGTCTCAAACTAGCTGGATCTGGTTGGAAACAAAGCTCGTGGAAGTGGGCATGATTGGAGGCAACCGGAATTATCAGGTACGTAAGAGGTGCGTGTTTTCCATTCCTCTTAATTTAATTTGTCTAGATATCATTTGGCAAGCCACCAATTATCTGTCAAAGTTACACTGCTCTCATACCCACATCCAGTTCTCGACAAGACCTGCATGTTCACGGTATTCACTGAACGAGACGGCAAACCATGGACGCATTCAGTAAAGCCGCTTCAGATTATCTGGAATAAATTTCCCCAATAGTGCGTCCAATAGTTTATGACCTTTCAGCCATGATCAATCTTTCCACAGCAATGCGACCAATACCATTCATGTTGATGACCTGGTATGGAGTAATAAACTCTGTTCTCAAACATTTCCTAATGAACTTCATAGAGCCGGAATTTTGCCTTAAATCCGAAGGAAGGGCTCAAGATACAGGCGTTTAAGAACGCTCATACCCCCGAGGCTATGGCTGACCGAGAACTGAACAAATTAACCAAATACTTGCTGCACATTGTTCCCGTGGTGGATCTCAGGATACTATCACACAAGGTAAGTCATCATCTTCAATAATCATTGCAGTTTACCCATTTGTCAAGGAGTGGAAGCATGTTGTGAGGAACTTGCCTCACCAATAAATACGTGCGAATAAAACTACCTTGTACCATAAAGTTAGAGAGTTTCTGCTCGGATTACGAACCAGTTTCAGACAAACGTAAATCCCCTAGGTTGTCTTATGTTAAACTTGATGAAAGATATTTCTTCACTGCTCGAGCTGGAGTACAAGGCGCAAGGATATCTTCCCAAGTAGAGTATGCCACCATCATAACAACTGTAGAGCTCCGAATTCGAAAGGCTCCGAATCATATTGCAATTGGAGCCAGCAATGCTCATAAGGCTTACTACCCATCAACGTTTCAAGTTACAAGCCTACATCCGGTCCGCGTATCAAATGCACGTTGGCTCCTAGACCACGGTCAAGGGAAGAGAAGCCGGGTAGCCAGAACTCCACAATATGCGAACTAGAGTTTCACAAGCGATAACCTTCAACTTTTCCCTCGGAGCCATTGAAACCGTGACTTCTGTTTCTCGCACGAACATTCGCCTTCGTCGAGCACTCCTCACCATGGCTTCCGCCCCTTCGTCACAAACCCTAGCTCTCCGTCCATCAGCGAGTGTTATAGTAGTGAACTCACAGAATGAGATCCTACTAGTTCATCGCAATCCCCAAGCGCGTCACTTCGGTGGTGTCCATGTATGTTGAGAACTTGAACGCACAACGTTCAGCATTACATAAAGAACTGATCTAAGTTGTAGGTCTTCCCTGGAGGTAACTTCGACCAGGACCAAGATGCATCGCTAGCCATAACAGGTATCCGAGAAACTTTCGAGGAATCCGGCCTTCTATTGGCCTCCTCAACCTCCAATGCGACTACTCTTTCTGAAGCATTATTGGATGAGGCGCGAAAGAGTATCCATTCACAGAAATTGGACTTCCAGACCTTCCTCTCGGAACATAAGCTGACTCCTGATACCTATATGTTACTTCCGTTCACTCAGTGGATTACACCAGCCAATGCGCTACGGCAAGCACCCCATTTCACACCTCCATTACGCCCTCCTTGGTCTTAATACATGACTCAGGCGATTCCATACCCAATTTTTCGTTACCTTTCTTCCAACCTCACCTGTCTCAGGGTTCTCATCAGGAAAGAAGCAAGATCACATACCCAAACATGGTCGGTGCCCTCCATAGCTCATTGCACTATGGTTCTAATGTAAAAGATGCACAAGACGGTGGTCAGGAAGTCGTTTCTGCCCGATTTCTCCATCCGAAAGACGCACTGGCTGAGTTCCATGAGGGAAAGGTCGCCTTCATGCCCCCACAGGCGTATCTCCTGCAAACACTCTCAGAGATATTACACGATCGGGTAAACACACCCGCTCAACGGGAGCGTGTAGAATCTCTATCCCGTGGTATGTTTGGTCGCATGGTCCTGAATCCACTCAGGTTGGGTGCACCAGATGAAAATGGACGGACCATACTGACTTACGAAGGCGATGAGACTCGCGGTGGATCTAAGGGACGATTACACCGCGTCATAGTTAAAGTTGGCAAAGGCGGAGTACATTTATCTGTTTCTTGTGTGCGGACATCGGTCTCATTCTCTTATTTAGACAACATCTGAAGTCAACTTGCAGAGGAACTTCGATATTTTTACGGAGATTGAGCCCCAGGCATTTAAGTCATCGTCCAAGCTATGATGCTTCTATTTTATCACTTTACCATGAGTATGAACAATAATATACATCTTGTAACAGCATAGAAAATTTAAGGTTGGAACTTTTCTATGTAGTAGAAGCTACAGTAATAGATAGATGTGGAACCGAAATACACCCAAAAATAAGGCTACAACGTTATACATAGGTCAAGGTAAAGGATTATTTGAAGCTACATAGAGGGTGTAATATAGCAGATGGTGAACCATCATCGTTGGATCTTGATTAGATGCCGTACACTTGGTAGTCATATTGGACACCTTGGCCCCAAAAGCTCGGGTCACAGGCACCAACGTTAACTTTGCCAGCTCCACCAAGGCTGAGTGCATGCACATCAGATGATGTTGCGGGAGTCCAACTAGGGAGGCCGGCCACGTTGGGGTTGCCTGTGAAAACGAACGCCTTGTAGCGTTTCTGCATCTCAGTAATGAGGGATGCTTGAGCGGGGGTGGGATCCGAAACCGTGCCGAACTAAGAAGTCATTCAATGTCAAGAAAGTCTAATGTAGGCTTCACTTACGACTATTTCGATATCGTCTTGATGGCAAACAACGCCAGGCTCATTGCAATATGGTACGGCATTGTTCCCAACGTACGAGGCGCCAATTTGGAACTGCCCGACGAAGGCAGATCCTCCATTTTGAACCCAATTACGAGCGAACGTCCACCCGGAGCATTTCCACAGATAGTCTGTCCCAAGAATTTGAAGCTGGATCCGCGCATCGGAGACTCCATCGACATTCGGAGGGCTAGGTGGGTAATATGGAGAACCCACTACAAGTTCGGTGCGATCAGGGCCAAAGGTCGCCTGACACACGGGAACAAATACATCACTAGGAAGTAAACTTTTGAATTGTTTGTAGATGGCGAACCCAGCTTCGTGGAGAACTGATGTGACAAGCACTGGTTTGCTCACAGATGGGAAGGACTTCGTGGAGTCTAGAGGAGAGGTAATGAAGGACCCATCTTGAACTGGACGAATAGGTTCTGAGAGTCCAGTGGCAGAATCCAGACTGTTTGCAGTATCGTACAGCGTTGTCTGTGCACTTAATATGGTATTCAATGGTAGAGCATTCCAACATGTTTTATCCGTAGCGCCGCAATTGATGAGAACGTTGAAACTACTTTGTAACGTCTGCTGGGTGTTAGTAGAGAGGAAACCGTAGTTCTATTATGGGCAGTCAGGAAGCTGTTCTGTCAATGATATTGCGAACATACCATGGGATCGGAGTGGAGAATTGCTGATTTGAATAATGAGGCAGCTGAGGGAACTGCTAGAAGTGCTCTGATCATGTTCGCACCGGCACTTTGGCCAGCAAGAGTGATCTGGGAGGTCGCCCCACCAAATGCAGGGGCCACCTTCCTAAGAAACTGCATTGCATTAACAATGTCCTTTACTGCGAGATTAGTGGTTCCATCAGGAGACATAAATCCGAGCTGAAGATTATTGGTGAGAGTATGTAATGATAAATAGAGAATCGGCTTACTGCTCCAAGTCGGTATTGAACGACAGCGACGATGGTGTTAGTTGCAACTGCAAGGTTCGAGCCATCGAGACCAGGGGCCGTGGAAGACCCTACAACGAAAGATCCACCATGAATCCTGGGAAGGGATTAGTCAGTTGCTAGTGGCTCCCAAGACAAACGCTTAAATTTTACCACATAAGAGTGGGCGCATTGGCCGCCAACGAAAGACCAGGAGGAACGTAAAGGACCATAGATAGGCAATCTTCGGTATATGCTGAGGGGTCGACGTCGGGTTGAGGGCAAGCCAAAGGCAAAGATGTTGTATTGCTTGCGCCTGTTCTGTGCAGATATCAATACAACTCCATACAAACGAAAACTGGGCAGGTCATTTACGGGAGAGTCCAACTGGAAGATACTGTAGAAGGGGCCCAACGGTTGGCATATGCGTACTTGACGACAAACCGACGGGTACCAGAGGCATCTGTGGTGCCACGAGCCAGACCTAGAGCCGTTTGAATATTCAGCGAATTGTTTCCCGTGCGAGGGCACAAGATTTTTTTTATGATTGGCAGTTGGCAGAGAAGCTGCCGTGGGTCAACGTTGGGAAATTGGAGTGACTCGAGAGAAAGTGGCGTGGCGCAGACGGTAGATGCGAGGAGGGAGAAGAAAAGAACACCAAGCATAACCATAGCTGTACGTCGAAAGGATTGCCAGGTCACCAGGGAGAAGGGAACTGCGCTGGTGAAGAAACAGTAAACGAGTGGGAGGGCTTATATAGGACGCGAGGAAAGGGCAGCCAGGCACTAGGCACCGGGAGAACCAGATGGCGAGGCAGAAGAGCCATCGCACAGGGTTCGAGCTGTAGTTTTGGGATGACATGGCCACATGGGTCAGTGCCCAAACCGAGAACCAACGACGACGTCTGTTCGTGTTTGATCTCTTGCGCCCTCCCTTTATTCTCTTTTGGGTTATTCCACTCCCCCCGTGTCCTTCCGTGTCACCCATCAACAGACCCTTGTTCTGATCTCAGTCATCCCAGTGCGTGCCTAAAACGTTAACCGTGACTACATCTGGACAGCCCGCCACAATTGCCCTTTCTTTTATATAAAAACTTCGAACCTTGTCTTCTTTCTGGTGTATCCCATGACATTGTTCGTCGGAAGATCGGAGACAAAATCAGAACAAGCCTTCAATGTAACCGTGACGGCGTTCAAATTATAAGCACTTGACACCCAATTTCCTGCCAACGATGGATCAAATAAATCGATGTAGAGGAAGGATGGTACTTTTAGTAAATTAAATGTAAAAGAGACGTGTTCAGCTTTGGCCCCGTTGCGTCTGGCAGTCGTCTGGCAGTAAGCAATGTCATGCCACAAAATCGCAAGCTGAATCTACCTTGGCTGCTGGTGTTCGCGATTTGGCAAACCTACACACTGATCAGTGAGATATCAATCCACTTGCCACGCAGCCGGACTCTCTCAACTCCTCTGACTCCGAGTCTTCGTGAGTCCCAAAACCAAACATCATGAGTAATTATCAATCACGTGTATATTTCGCACTCCGAGTATCCAATTGTCATAGAAATTGAGAACTGACGACGACCAGACTTCGTTTGTGCAAGTTATCTGATAATTTTGGTCTCTTTCAGCAGTCATCATGTTTTCTAGACTCTCTCAAAATGCAATTCGACGCTCTTCAGCTAAAACTCCTATCTCCATTGCTTGTGGACGACGTACACTTATACAACCTTCTGGGGCCGACCGTGCGAGTGTTGTAGACATTTCTTCCACTTACCAAGATGAGTCTCAATTCTCTCCTAGAGCGGGTGAGCAAGAAATTTCGTGTGTGGACTTTCGTAATCTCGAGCCGCACAGATATTCTTGGTTTCAAACTAGAAATGCCACTTCGTGAAGGTTCACTGATGCAGAAAACTCGCCCCGTATACCTGGACATGCAAGTTCGCATTCATCTTTCTGTTCTCCTTGCGTTCTACTGAGATACTGCAGGCTACAACCCCAGTGGATCCTCGTGTACTGGATGCCATGCTTCCTTATCTCACAGATCAATACGGCAATCCCCACAGTCGTACCCATGCCTATGGTTGGGAAGCTGAATCAGCGGTAGAGAACGCGCGCAAGGTATTTTTCAGGGACTTCTATCACTGTATTGACCCTTACCTTCTGCTATAGTATGTTGCAGACTTGATTGGGGCAGATGCAAAAGACATCATCTTTACCTCTGGGGCGACGGAAACTAACAATATGTCGATCAAGGGTATTGCTAGGTTTCATAAGGAGAAAAAGAGACACATAATTACCCTTCAGACTGTATGTTTCTTCTCTCTTAAACGGCACTGTTACACTCACGTCAAACTCACCGTAGGAGCACAAATGCGTCCTCGACTCTTGCCGAAAGCTTGGAGAAGAGGGTTTCGATATCACATACTTGCCCGTCCAACAAAACGGTGTAGTTTCTCTGGATATCCTGGAAGCAGCTATACGACCGGATACATCTTTGGTATCTATCATGACCGTCAACAATGAGACAGGTGTCATACAGCCCATGCGTGAAATCGGTGCTTTGCTACGGAAGCATCGCGGTGTATACTTCCACACCGACGCTGCGCAGGCTGCCGGAAAAATTCCACTCGATGTCAATGAGATGAACATAGACCTCATGAGTATATCGGGTCATAAGCTGTATGGCCCGAAAGGTGTCGGAGCCGCATATGTCCGAAGGCGACCCAGAGTACGATTAGAGCCAATCTTCAGTGGAGGCGGCCAGGAGCGTGGGTTGCGGAGTGGAACGCTGCCAACCGCCTTAGCAGTTGGCCTGGGTGAGGCAGCTCGGATTGCAAAACAGGAGATGATGGTAAGCACAGTTCTTTTGGTATCGTAAAGTGATGAGAAAAGCACATGAATATACGTGTTGCGCATGAACCTAGTGGCGTGTTATCCTGTGGGGTGATCCTACGGTTGACGGCCAGCTGGGTAAAGAAATTTATGCAGGGGTGCTGATACTTCTAAACCGTTGCCTTTTATAATTTGATATTGCGGCTAACTTCTACGACGCTCCAGAGGGACCATGCCCATATCCAAGGACTCTCACATCGCCTCATTCAAAGTATCGATGCACAGGTAGAACATGTTATTAGGAATGGAGATGCCAATGGCTATCCCGGCTGTGTCAACTTGAGTTTCTCATACGTCGAGGGAGAAAGTCTGTTGATGGCTCTCAAAGTTTGTACTCGTTCTCACCGTTGAACCATTTCTAAACGAAGTCATCACAGGACATCGCACTATCATCAGGAAGTGCGTGCACATCTGCTTCACTGGAGCCTTCATATGTACTCAGAGCTCTTGGTAAGGGCGAGTTTACTTTGATTTCTTTGCATTTAATGTTTGTTTTGAAGGGGCGGCTGAAGACATGGCTCACTCCTCATTACGATTCGGCCTTGGTCGCTTCACTACTGAAGCTGAGGTTGACTTCGTTGTAAGCCACATAGTGCGTACCGTGCAGCGACTTCGTGATATGAGGTGAGTTCGTTTCGCCACATTCATAACTTTGTATTGTCATTGAGCAGAGCCTTCCAGTCCACTGTGGGAGATGGTTCAAGAGGGAATCGACATTAATTCCATTGACTGGTCGCAGCACTAAATGTCCTTCTTGTCTAACTCCTATCTACCATTGTATGTAACTGGACTGCCTCCAGCAACTACTCATTCCTTCTACTCTGACTGCTTATGAATATGAACCTTGTTAATGTTGCCAACTCGATAGCCCACAGTACAAGGGTCCATGGTCCGTGCGCTGCGCTGATTAATGATGCTTGTTTGACGTGAAGGCTTAATTGAAACTCAGTCGAAGTTTTCAACATCCATCTTTTCCTCTCACCGCCATGGCTCGACGACTCTATCTCGGCAGTGAGGCCCAGTTCCTTCTCTGTACTCAAAGATAGCTCAATTTACGCCTTAACCAAGGGCTCCCCACTGATGCACGTTCTGAGGATGTTAACAAGTTTTTTGAAGGCTATGGTCGGATTATTGACTGTCGCGTCATGACGGGTTCGTCCACTACAAGACCTTCCAACAACTCCAGGCTCAATACCTCTTCCTCAGGCTTCGGATTTGTGGAGTTTGAAACTTCGAAGGCATTCGACTCTTTTTTGCACTGGTGCCATCAAATTCTGACCTGAGTTGAAGGATGCTGAGGATGCTGTTCATCAACTCAATGGAAAGCCTTTCATGGGCACAACGTAAGTTTCTTTTCAACTTGGTAGCGCATTTGAAGCTAAAATAGACTGCCAGCATTGTCGTTGAGTTCGCTAAAGAAAGCCGCCCACGCCGCGAACCTTACGAGGATAGGAATCATGGGTAGGACATGGCACGACCATTGAATTATATTTGACACATCTCCTTGGATTCGTTTTAGGGCTCCTCGGTCACGGCGGCCCCCTGGGATCAGACTCATCGTCTCTGGAGTTTCTCGCGATACAAGCTGGCAGGTATGCAGTCTCTCCTTGATACCATGGGCTCCGCGATCCTCCTTCGGAAGTTTTATTACTCATTGATGGCCTCGACATGGATCTCCTTACGTTTATTTTGTTCGAATGGTTGGGCAACCTGCCGACTTTCGCGGTTTGACGAACTTGCCATTGTCATTGGCCATGTGGACTCACGGGCTATGGCGCTTTTCTTGGCTGCATGTTTTTTGTAGAAGGGTGGGACCTGATATGTCATACCTACCCATAGGATTTGAAGGATTTTGGTCGTGATGCTGGGAGTGTATCCTTTGCTGATATTGATCGTGACGTCCCCGGCCAAGGGTAAGTCATAACATTTCTTCTTCACCCATTACAGTATCAATACTTCCCTCAGCATTCTTGAATACCTTAGCCGAGATGACGCCGATCGTGCTGTCAAGGAACTTGATGGTAAGGAGCTCAGAGGTAGGCCTGTTCGGGTCGCGCTTGACGACTCGGTAAGTTTTGCTCTGGTAAAGTGTACGTCACCATTGACAAATTCTTTCAGCGAGTTGGTCCAGACAATTATCGTCGTGATGATCGTCGTGATGACCGGGCCCCTCGCGATGATCGGTACCGCGATGACCGTTACAGGGATGACAGAGGTTATCGCCGAGACCGTTCCAGGTCGCCTCCTCGCCGACCACCCGCCGATTATGACGATCGTCGTCCCAGGTCGCCGCCCCCCAGGAGGGAGGCTGATGATAGAAGGCCTGCAGGGTACGATGATTACCGGCGAGGGGGTTATGATGACCGCAGAGGCCCTGATTATTATGTTGACCGTCGCAGGGATGAAACTGACAGGCGCAGAGACGACAAGAGGCGCGACGAAAAGGAGGAACGTTACGATGAAAGGGCTCCAAGGCATGCAAACGGGGATAGTGGATGGTCTCGTTGAGTGATTCTGGTAACTGGACGCTGGGCTCGGAAACGAAGGCGTCCGATGGTTCTTGGACTGGTCTCTCCTCAGGTTGTGTCGTTTACGTGGGCCCTGTACATTTTCGATGGTCAATGCTCTCGATTCGTTGCACAAGCATACATGAGGATCTTCCACTATTATGCGCCGATGGGGCCACATAAGATGACCGTCCCCCTCATTCGGACGCGTGTCGACCTTCGGACCTACGCTCAATGACACGAAAAACAGTATTGCATGAATGCCTTGGCCGTCATCGCCCCTCGGAGTTTGTATACATTTCTAGTATCGCGATGTATAAATCCTTCATTTCTTTGTCATGGTGTGCATACCTGATGCATAACGTAGGCCACTGGCTATGGACATGGCGAATCAATATTGTATGTGTTCAGGTCGAAGCTTATGTTCTGATTTGTGTTCAGCATAGACTTACCACAGTGGTTTATTTTGATACTACTGTGGGTAAAGCAGAAGTTGCGTGGATAGGTTAGGATGAGGATATCTGTCGAGTGCGTTTTGTAATTTTAGGTAACTCATCGTCAGATTACAGCCATACATGTACTAATGGAACACTGTAATTATTGTGAGATTGTTATCACTCTTTTCAATGCTTCTGATTCATCGTGTTTTGTTACTAGCACTTCCAAAAACATGTGTCGTTGTGTTCTGGCAGTTTAATGTTCAAAAACTTATCCTACCTTCACATTTGTACATCTTGCAGATTTTACTCATGTAATAGCAGCAAGTAGACAATCCATACTCCCTCCCCTAAACTACTTTTTTCGTTCGCAGGGTTGGACGTTGTCCATGGAAACAAATTGTGATCCCCCTCTGCTGACATCACCCCGACTTGCCTTCCGCTGGACCTAAGTACGTAGACGTAGACGCCTAGTCAGGGCATCGGTTGTCCTTCCATTCGTGAATGCCATGATCTATAGCCGGTTCAGTGCTAAGACGGTAGCAGACAAAATTTCAAATTGCATACCAAGATTGTGCAACGTGGAATATAGCACTCGCGCCATCGTCTAGGCCTAACCAGTCTAGACCTTGAAGGTCACAATCTGAGCCAAGTTCTACAAGTGCTCCATCCGCCTGTCGTAACCAAAACAAGATGGTTGCCTTAATCTTAAAGACTTTACAAGTTTTCATTCGGAGTGTGCGCAGCACCATCGTGGGGAGAACGTGTAATATGAGCGGGTCGGCCTTCAGAGCTTGCAGTGCGTCACTGGCTGTTGGGCTTCCACACTGGTATAGGTTAAGCGCTAAGTTAACATGGTGTGAGATGAACTATTTCCATAGGCTCTCAGAAACCCACCAATAAGGCGCTGACTGAGTTTGTCTTGAGAAACCTTTCCCGCGACGGCGTTCTCAGGCCTACCATATTCTATCTAGAGTGTCAATGATATTGAACCAGGCAGTTTAAGAGATTGAAAAACACTTGTGCAGAGATTGAGCCACTGAGGATGTGCCTGAATGCGATCGCCCTCCGATCCGGGCTCCTGAATGACATGGGAGAGATATAAAATTTCGGAGTCAGACCGCTCCCGTTGTGATATCTAAGGTGCACAAAAGGGAAAGTCAGACTGCAAATAGTGCTGTTCGGGTGTGCATACCAGCGCCCCATCCAAAATCAAGAGGGTTGGAATTTTGGATATCGTAAAGGGTCGTGAGTGCTCCTGACCTGAGAAATTCGGCTTCAGGTAACACCGGATGGTGGCGGTTGGGGCACGTACTTGTCACTGGGTTTCCACTTAGCGTCAGGGTCTCTAGGCATGGGCACCAGGACGACAACGCGTCCACGTCGCTCCAAGCATGGATTTTGTTATATGATAGTGATATGTGTTTGAGGTTGAGTAACCCTTGCTGGGGAGCCCAAAAAGGAATAGCATTGATAAAATTGGATGTCAACACTAGCCGTTGGAGCCTGTGATCGTGATTGATATCAAATGTCTGTTCTCAAAAAAAAAACATACGAAGTATAATGGCTTATGGACTTGCAGACGTGAGCCCAATCGGAGCAAGCATTACTATCCAGATTGATGACTTGTACCGTCTTGTTCTGTGGCGGGTTTTCTTCCCCAGAATGTAGAGATGTTAGACAGTTGTAACCCATTTCAATCACCTCAAGACTGGGCATAGTGGAAGTGACGGTTTGCATTTCTTGCCAGGTCAACATTGTGCCATTGAGCTGTACTTCAGTCAAATGTAAAAATGCCAAGTCCATTACTGCGAAATTTGCAGCAGATTGAAGCCGATTTCGACTGAATGCCGCAGCATTAAGAGATGTGTAGAGTACGAAGAACAAGGTGCTAACTTCAAACAGAGCCTCTGGAGAGCGGGAAGTTCCCGCGTAATTGTAGCAACGACATCCCAACTTGGGAGTAGATTCATGGAAAGATCTAGGCCACATACACCTGAAAACACGATAAACAAAACTCGCATTTGGAAATAGAGAGAGCTACTTACTTGGGCAAGTTGCACGTATAGTCCCTACCGCATCGCATCTCGCGACATCGTGGTTGTTCAGGCTGACTTCACATAGCCCAGCTAGGTTTGCCAATTTACCTCTGATCTTGTCTAAGCGTATAGCTTCGACTACGATGGCGCCATTTGAGGACCCTAGGACGACCTTCTCTTGCGATCCTGAACCATGAGGGGCCTCGATGTAGCGGGACGATAGAGCTTCCAGAAACGATTGGCCGTAAGATATTTTGGATGAGGGTCGAATAAAAGACCCTGAATTCTGGGCTCTGATGCAGTGGGGTGAACAAGGAGTAGGCTAGAAGGGATACTTATATCATCATACCGACAGGTGAAGTAACGTTGCCCATCTTTGACGCCATCGTGTTTGCCACGATGCGGGTCGTCCCATTCGATGCCTATCCAAGTTTCGGTCGTGTTGAGTACGTTGCCAACGAACCTGACGGTGCCCAAATGGTTGGCGAGCCGTATACGGGTGCCAATGGTGGGGTCCATAGAGCGAAACCCTAACCCTAGAACATGGGTTGGGGAGTTTTTCCGCTGCCAACGGTGGTGACAACTTGTCGTCGTTCTGGATGCTGACTGCAACGCTTTGGAAAGGCATGTCTCACAGCGGCATCCGTGCTTCCCGCAGGACGCTCGCAATAGCCCACCAAATGATGTCTACTTCTGCAACGGTTGAGGTGTGAAAGTTCCATCTTTCTCAACATTCTCTAATGTTCTCATCATCAGCCTCCTGTGATGTTCGAGTCCAACCTGGCTGTGCGCACCTACATTCTCAACCGACCTTCGAAACTTAATGCCCTTGATGAACCTATGCTATCACTCCTCCGTCCCAAAATTGAGGTGAGCGCATTCACCGAGTCTATGATGCCGTCTCACATGTACCTCCGACAAGGAATGGAGCACGTCCGATCTATGCGGTACAATTGTAGCAACTGGTGTTGGCCGTGCTTTCTGTGCAGGGGGTGATGTTGCAAGTGAGCTCACTCTCACCCCGCTCCCACGGCACGCTAATGGCACAGTGACACAGGTGTTGTAGAAAACGCCTCGTCACCGGTAACTCGTGCCCATGCCGTTGATTTCTTCAAGCGGGAGTGAGTCTCAGGTTCTCTGATTTTGACGGGGCCCTTGATAAACCGAGTATCCCCAGGTTTGAGATGGACTACATCCTGGCAACTTTGAAAAAGCCATACATTGCCGTCCTCGACGGCCACACAAGTGCGCTATGATCTATTTACTGTGCTCCCGTGTTCAATTTCCCTGTGTAGTGGGGGGCGGAGTTGGGCTTGCAGCACACGCCCCTTTCAGGATTGCTACAGAAAACACTGTTTTCGCCATGCCTGAGACTAAAATTGGCTACTGCCCTGATGTAGGTGGCAGTCATTTCTTGTCAAGGCTGGACGGAGAACTGGGGACATATCTGTCCTTAACGGGAAATACAGTCCGGGGCAGGCATGTATTGTGCGTCATTGTCAAGGTGTCTTCTTCAGGCGGCCTCTGATCCATTTGTAGCGAGCTTGGATTTGCTACCCATTACATTCCTTCTCGCAGAATTCCTATTCTGTTAGATCGCTTAGCCGCACTTGAGGCAATGGACGCGAGTCATCGGTCGTATTTCAACACCATCAATAACACTGTTGAAGAATTCACAGCAGAGCGCCTACCAGAAGAACCGTCTTACACTCTAGTTGGCGAGCTGCGCGAGGCGATTGATTACGCCTTCCGATTCAATGAGGTCGAGAAAATCGTTCAAGAACTCCAGGCTTTTACCGCTCATACGTCATCGGTTATCTCTCAATGGGCACAACATACTCTGGAAACACTTCAGGAGCGGAGCCCCACCAGCCTCAAGGTTGCCCTCAAGGCCATTCGCCAGGGTAAGACCCTGACCCTCCTTGAAGCTTTGAACATGGAGCTCAAGATCGCGACCGCATTCTGTGTAAGTGTTTGCACATGATGGAATACGGTTTCTGATGAAAACCTTTGAACTTCCAGAACGGCGCAAGTCCCGATTTTGTCGCGGGTGTCAAAGCGCTTCTTATTGAAAAAACTCCTGGACGCCCTCCGTGGTCTCCTTCTTCGTTAGAAGAGGTATCCGATGAACTCGTGTCTCGCTTCTTTACTCCAGACTCGCCCCACCTTGCCTCAGCACCAACTCTTTCAGTTCCGCCTGCGGCGGAAAGGCAGGCGATGAGGTTTGCGTTGCCCACCGAGGATGAAATCGGAACCATGGTCCGTGGTTCTCACACCGCCGGCACCGGGACCGGCATCAGTGTTGAAGAACTGGTCAGCAATTTTGAAAACCTTCGTAAAGGCAAGCTAGGTATCAGGGCGAAGGTTCTCGAGGTTGCCAAGCGAAAATGCAAAATCCAAGACAATGGTGGTGACGGAAACTTTGTTTGGCTCAAGTGGAAGCACCAAGTTAATCGTCCATAATACACTGTATCATATACTTTTGTCTATATTGTCGTTCGTTACATCAGACCGAAGACGTCTTAATCTGTTCGATGTCCAGCCTTGACTTACGGCAGTCTATGTCGGGTATCGTGGCGTTGAATATTCCTATACAATCGGCAAGCGGCCTGAAGCGGTCAAACATGCAGCCTGCGGGAATATCGACGCAACAACGACGCGATCTGATCCAAAATTGGTGACTAAATATTCACTTGGCTAAAGGGGGTTTGACTGACCGGCTACGTTGCTCGAGGGTCGACTTCACTAGGTTCATTTCCTTACACATGTCGCAGATTCATCCATTTGCCGTAGTAGACTTAAGTGAAAAAGGAAAACTGAACGCAGATATAGATCTTCAGCGCTTTGAAAAATTGACAGACATATTTGAAGGGCCAAAAATCACGGTAAAATTGATAACGATGATGGCGCTGCCAGCGCTTAAAATACAAGAAGGCGCTGAAACTTGACCTTTCTTCGATAGTAGGGAAATTAAGTATGAAACTAAGGTCGTGATGTTTTCCAACTATAATCGAAACGGGAGTAAAAGATGTGCTCATGTCATTGTGTATGATGGTAGGAAGCCTCACTTTGCTCTCCCAATTGCCACCTGACTCGAATAGGTGAGATGATTTACAGGGTTGTACGTTGCCAGGACATTACTATTGGCCTATGTAGCTATCAAGTGCCTGAGACATAGGTGGTCCCTGAAGTATCAAAATTAGTGAGGAACTTGCATTTCATTTCTGAGATTGGATGCCTGATCGATCGGGGTAAGATGGAAAGATTCAGTCAACACGGACGTTTTCCGAGGAAACCTTTTGTGCTGCCGGGACCCACACACCAGATTTATCCAAAAAGGGGGTAAAGTCATTTACACGAACAAAAAATCGGGCATTATATTGTGCTGAAGGCTGTTTGCCAGTCAAATCTGATGAGGCGGATCTCTCAGTACGAATTGTATAAAAGAGTCGAGTGGGCGCGCTGAATCCCATCCCCCAAATCACCTTTGCCATTGTTCAAACAAGTCGCTTGTATGGACGTCATCAACCTTTTCCCAGCCCCCCCTCACTTTTTCAAACTATTCTTCCGACTAGCGTTGTCGTTGGTCAATTCTACCCTCCGACGAGCGATCGTTGAGCGCCGCTCACAAGTCGACTTCGATATCAACCCGGTAACTGGTTTCTTTCCCCCACGTCCTCTCTCGCAGCTGCCAGAAGCATTCCAACACTGGGAACAGGCGCTGTCTGAGGCGAATGGGAAGTTGCCATTGGGAGAAGATGAAAGTGAGGAAGCTATCTCGAAGCGCCCCATGGGGGTTGCCTGGAGAGCTACGATTAGGGCAGTAAGTAGCGTCCTAGTCCTCGACCTGGATTAGATTCTGACCTTCTTTTTTTAGTGGCCAGTTCTCGATACAGAGGCGTTGCGTGGCGAACTTCGTCTCCTACAACGCGCTCACATGGTATTGTCATGGCTGGTCAATTTCTACGTCCATTCACTACCACCGTCGGGTAGCGATATCCTTGTACCGAAATCCTTAGCTGTCCCGCTCATCGCCGTGTCACGCTGCCTCGGCATTGCCCCGGTTCTGACCTTCGCGGACACAGTGCTATGGAACTGTGAACCCATCGACCCGCATCAGCCCATCTCTGAGACTAATATCAAGTTTGTGAACCTATTCTCTGGAACAGACGACGAATGCAATTTTTACATTGCGTCTGCCCGAGCAGAATTGCGCGGAGTCGAGATGCTACAGATCATTGACGACTATAGCCAACTCGCAGTCCATTCAGATTTGACGGCGATCACAAAAGTCCCCCGAGATCTTCACAAATTAGCTGGCGTTATAAATGATATTAGCGAAGTTATCCAGACTGTCCGCCCTACATGCGATCCTCACGTCTTCTACTTCGAAGTTCGCCCATGGTTCGAGGGCAGTGGCGCCAAGGGTGCATCTGCACCAAAGTGGGTTTACGAGGGAATCATCGACCCCCATAAATTGGATCTTAGTGGACCTTCGGCTGGGCAGAGCAGCGTGATGCATACCCTGGACCTCTTCCTGGATATCGACCACAAGTTGCGAGAGAAACGTCTCCCCGCTCCCTCAGATGCCAATAGGCGGGCTGACCACGGTTTCATGGAGAGGATGCGCCGATACATGCCGGGCAGACATCGGGAGTACCTGAATTACCTTGCAACGACTCGTGAATCGGTGCGCGAATTGGCGCAAAGGATCCCAACGTTGCGAGATCCATATGACAACGCCGTACTAGCCTTGAAACAGTTGAGGGACCAACATATGAAGATCGCGTGCCTTTATATCGTGTCGCAGGCCCGATCAACATCTGCACCTGGCTGCCCAGTGAGCGTTATGATGAGCAAGTCGGAAAAAATTCGGGGCCCAGTGAGGGGAACAGGTGGGAACGAGTTGTCTGCGCTGCTGAAGGCTGGCAGAGATGCGACAAGACGCGCTATGCTGAAGAGGAACTGAAGGGTGAGATGAAGGCAAGATTACGATAATTATCTAATTTGTGATATTTCCGAAACTACTTACTTTGGTTAGTGTACTCAACTTGTTAACAAGTCCCATCTTAATTACCATGAGATTGTAATATGTCGTATCGTCGGCAAGGCCACCTCGGAAGTTGGAAGATAAAAATTTAGCAACTTGTGATGACATGACAATTTTAATGCGTTTCAGGGCAATGCCGGGTCATTCTCACGCCACAGCTCTGCTAGTACGCGTCCTGTCACATAGAGTGCTTGTCACGCTCACTCACTGAAGTTTTATCCAAGATGGTCCAGCTCACCGCAGGTATCTGTGCTCGCCTACACCAGTCTACCCCTGACGATGTTGAGCTTTTCGACGGCCCCCATACTGTTCAGTTTCTTTCCATAAAGAAGGTCAACTCCGCCAATCCTGGCGGCGTCGACAGATTCCGTATCATTGTGTCAGATGGCATAAACTTTCTCCAAGCCATGCTTGCCACTCAACTCAACAGTATGGTCAACGATCAGATAATCGGCAAGCACACTGTTGCAGTAATCGAGAAGCTGACCTGCAACTATGTGCAAGAGAAAAAGTATGCGACGCGTTGCTTCTCTCGTTCCGTTCTAAACTGTTCCCAGGTTGTTTATCATTCTTGCTCTACGCGTTCTCGAAACGACAACCGAAAAGATTGGGGATCCAAAACCATTCGATGCTCTAGAACTTCCTCAGAATGGAGGTTTGACACTTCCCCCTGCACCTGTGGTAGCCCCCGCCGCATCATCGTCAGTAAAGCCACCCGTCCAGACCGCCCAACACAGCAACCCCGTTCCGGCTGTCAGAGGTGGACGTGGCTCTATATTTCCTATCGAAGGTCTCAGCCCGTACCAAAACAACTGGACAATCAAGGCCCGCGTCACTCAGAAGTCCGACATCAAGACCTGGTCAAATGCGAGGGGAGAAGGGAAGCTCTTTA
This sequence comes from Myochromella boudieri, assembly GCA_018221655.1. Lineage (NCBI taxonomy): Eukaryota > Fungi > Basidiomycota > Agaricomycetes > Agaricales > Lyophyllaceae > Myochromella > Myochromella boudieri. Next base: position 28,019 of record JABCKU010008196.1, read on the forward strand.
ATGTCACTTTGATGGACGAGACCGGCGAAATTCGCGGTACTGGATTCAACCTTGCTGTCGACGAGCTCTATCCCAAGTTGGAGGAAGGAAAGGTCTATTATATCTCCAAAGCACGGGTCAATTTGGCGAAGAAGAAATTTTCCAATATTGCGAATGATTACGAACTCAGTTTCGAACGCAATACGGAGGTCGAGGAGGTAAGGATGGTCTTGACATACGCACAACGGCCTAAATTCACGTTACAGTGTCACGAAACAACAAACCTTCCGATGATCAAATACCATTTTGTACCACTGGGTGGTCTTGAAGATCTAGCGAAGGACTCGACTTGCGGTTTGTTTGACAACTTTTGAGCCGTCAAACTGAACTTATCTTGTTCCTGGTTCAGATGTCATTGCGATTGTTAAAGACGTGGCACCTTTGACCGAAATTACGTCCAAACAACAAAACAAGCAGGTTCGACATGTCTTTGCCTTCTAATTATGTTCTGTTTCCTGACATTGCTCTTTCAGGTTCCAAAGCGAGAACTCACTTTAGTTGACCAATCTGGCTTCTCAGTGCGCCTGACGTTATGGGGGAAACAAGCAGAACAGTACAGCACGGAAGACTCGCCCGTGATTGCCTTCAAGGGCGTCAAGGTTGGGGATTTTGGCGGTGAGATCATATTTACGTTGTGAATGTCCTGTATACTAAAGTATGTTTTTCAGGGCGCTCCCTCTCGATGTTCAGCTCGAGCTCTATGACTATCAACCCAGACATTCCGGAATGCTTTGCATTGAGAGGCTGGTACGATGCATCTGGGGCTGGCCAATCATTCCAAGCGCACTCCAACGCTGGTGGTGGTGGAACCAGTGGCTTCAGACGTACAGAGATGCGAAGTATCAGTGAGGTTAAGGAGGCTCAACTTGGACAGCAAGATAAAGTTGATTATTTCTCTGCAAGAGCGACAATTATGCATATCAAGGCCGATAACATCTGTTATCCAGCCTGTCCAACCCCTCAATGCAACAAGAAAGTTATCGAAGTCAGCGGGAGCTGGCGGTGTGAGAAATGCAACAAAAGTTTCGATGCTCCAGAATATCGGTATGTCTCTGAGGCCTAATCGTATTTAAAGATGATATTTAGCCAATCACAGATACATCATGGCTCTCGCCGTTGCTGACTCGTCTGGCCAAGCGTGGCTGCAAGGATTTAACGAAGTTGGTGTTGCCGTTTTTGGGATGCCAGCAAACGATCTCGTCCAAATCAGAGTCCGTAAAGCGCATCCTTTTACTCTTTCCTCACTGACATACGAATAGGACAACAATGAAGCCAAGTTCAACGTGATTCTGCACAGAGCAAACTGCACAACATACAACTTTTCGTGTCGGGCGAAGCAAGATGAGTACAATGTAATTTCAAACCATCCATTGTTTTTCGTCATTTGATAGATTATTTTGATAGGGAACCACTCGCACTCGGTATGGAATATCGTCCATTACTCCTCTTAATTACAAGGAAGAGGCAGTGGCGCTCCGCGACTTGCTCCAATCCCCTTGGGCTCGTTAAGCTGAATCAGACCATCTCCCTCCTTAGGTGCTTTGTAAATTGTACATTAGATGTAGCTTTTGAATGTTTGCCTCGTTCGTCATTTTATATAAAGTTCCTCGCGCTGCTATGGTGACGATTCAGGCTTTGTTTATGTGTCACCTGCTTCAAAGGTTTCCCATTGTGGACGCGTCTGACGCGCCCAGCCTTCGGTGGTTTGTCAACAGTGGTGTCTGCCCTCCCCCAGCATCCTTATTTATCGCCTTGAGCCTCACTTCTTGTACAGCACCAGCAGAGGCAGACTCGAATAATCTCTCAGTTCTCAGTGGCTCTGCTTGCACCCTGTTCCGCGATCCAAAACTTTACCATAAAGAATAGTTTTGCGCGAATTGTCCACAGGAACATATCCGCGCCATAACACTCCTCTGAGCCCCCAAGCTATGTCTTCTACAGCAGCCACGTCGCGCTTGAGGGACGTTTATTCCATCCCAGTGCGCTCCACGCCGAACACAAGCTATTCGCCCACCGTCACGTCCAGTGGGCACCAGCCAAAACTCAATGTTGTTACACGCGTTGCGATAGAAGGGAAAGCTAAGCAGGATAAAGATGGAGCCTCTATTCGGATGTATCTCAAGGCAAGCATCCTTACTGGATCAGGCAGAGCATGTCAGGGCTCATATTATATCTTAAGATATCTATACCTTTTGAAAACGTACAGCCCGGAACAACAATAGCACTTTTCCCTGGTGTGTGTCACTTTTGTTTGAATTTTCGCCCATTGATGCCATTGTATCGATAGAGGAGAACGTGAAAATTTTAACCTCGCAGGTTCATCCCCTCGATAACCAGTCTGTCCCGTATAATTTCTCGTCTACTGTCTGCCCGCTTCTACACAATGCTGCCCGAGCCTTAAATCTTCCGGCGCGTTCAACTGAATCGTTTAATCGCGCGTTTTCGCTGTCGCCGACGTCGAGCCATTCTGTTTCCGATGGCAGAACCTCCAAGACCATCAATGGTTCTCCTGCCACTGGAACCGAAATCGTCACTCCTGTGGATAACCAATACACCGGTCACATCCTTGTGAGCGGCTACCACATATCATATGTGTTGCCCAAGGTGTTTCTCACTCGACCCAGCGGTCTGAGTGAGACGGAAAGCGAGAGCCTTTCACGTTCCTCGCATAGGCACAGACGGGCGACCGTTGGAGACAGAGGCTCCGCACAGTTCATGGCAGCTATCGATTTATGGATTCCGTACATCTCACGCCCACCTAGATCTCCATATTTAGTAAGGCCTTTCGTGTACCTTGCTGATGCTCATTTGGCTTATGGTCACTTACAGCTCTCCATTCCAATCCCTCGCTGCCTACAAAATAACATAAAACTCCGTATCTTTCAACCAACAGCTGCGGCCGCATCCTTTGCATCTCTTTCTTCAATCGAAGAGGACGGAGCTTCCTGGGAATTGACCTCTGACCCTCACGTTACGAGAACCACCTCTTCTCGCCCTTTCCGTTCCAACTCCTATACACACTTTGCTGACGACGAATCGAGCGACTCTTCCACTGTAGGGTTCATGGATGGATGTGGAATTCAGGGTACCTTTCCAAGCGCTGAACATATCCGGGTCAGATGGGCAAAGCCTTCGAAGAATATCGATGTTCCTGGTGGAGTAAATGATGGTCGAAGGCGCGTTGGTGTAAAAGAAGTCAAGGGAGAAATGACTTGCACCGTTCGCGGAAAATCAAAAGCGAAGGAGCGCAACGGTGTGGAAGGGTTACTAATGGATGTAGAGTACAAAGGGACCTGCAAAGGAGTCTGGTTTCCCGGAGTTGCTACTCTGCTTGGCATGGACGTCAGTCTCGAAACTAAAGGGTCCGATGTCTACTGGGTTGATGGGTCCCCGGGTACATGGGAGGTTAATGGTGGGATTGGGTATACAGGGTTTGATATCGGTCCCGGAAGACCTCCACTCCAGTCCCAAACGGACCCTATCAACTCAAATCCCTCATCTCAAGATTCTCACCTAAGCCCGCCATCAAGAACCAATTCATCGTCCTCCACATCCTCCCTTCTTCGTGCCCCATTACCGGCCCAAAATGTGGCAGAATATTCATTTGAAGGTTCTACTACAACCCTATCGTCTTCTTCGCCTCTAGACATGTCCTCGGTTCCATCTCTAGCCCCTGCTTCCATGATGAATTCTATAAATCCACGACCAGAGCTCCCTGGGGTTCCGATAACTTTGCATGTCAATATAAATGAAATAATTCCACCTACCAAAAAAGTCTTCATATTTACCATCTCCGGCAGTATCCTTGTGGTCGCCCGCCCAACGTTGTCCAGGTTGAATGCCCAATCATCACAAAGTAGCTCGTCTACGCACTCGGGGACGGAGGATGACGAACCCGATCCTGATCCCATCGTATTACCCAGATTCACTGTGCTCGCTGCCGACTCTGAAAGTACCTTTACTATTATTCGAAATGAAGTTGATGGTTCACAGGCTACCATCGAGGTGTATAATCCTACTGGAGACATATATCGAGATGCTCAGGCAAAGAAAACTGTGCTGCAGAAAGGTGGTTACACAAAGTGCTCTGATGGTGGAAGTAGAATTGCATTCCGGTCTATAGGCTTTTTGAACGGCGTGAGTCCCAACAGACGAGCTGCTCAGCCACCAAGTCGACCCCGGACACCAATGGGAAGTGCTGTAGTTGCTCCTGATATTAGCCCTGCAATGGGTCGAACGGTCTACCACCCGCGCCCTCAACGAGATGGACCGCTTCTGATCCCTTCCGTCGAGGCATTTGTGACCGCTCTCCTGTACAGAGATGGTTCGGTACCACCCGCATATGCTGTACGGCTCTGCTTAAATGCTCCAGCAGAGACAGACTCGGGGTGGTTGGAGTTTGGTCTGGCTCAACGAGGAGCCAAAGATACAACGAGCCTCGGTGCTAAGGATAACAATGTGCCAAAGGTGACGATTGTCAGCGCCACCGTCGAGGGTATTCCAGTCAAGCACAGCACCATCGCAATGGCGAAACATGAGGAAAACGGCTTAGGAGCACAGTTTGAAAAGATGAACGACAAAACCTGGATAAATTGGGTCAAAGTTCACGTGGGTATTGTTGGTGGCAGCGCTGTGGTCATTGAATATGTGGTCAGTGAGGAGGATGAGGTACAACGGAAGTCAAGTGCAAGACGTGAAGTATCATTCCAAGTGCTGCTGCCGTCTTTCTCGATTCCAGTTGGAAGACTGGAGGTCAATGTTGACGGATTTGGTTTGTTTCTTAACGAAGCTCACAGCTCATGCTACTAAACTCTTTTGTTCAGCTGTCAACATCATATCATTGCAGTCTAATTTTCTCTACCAGCAGTCAACAAATTCAGGCCAGAAACTACTCAGTTATTCTATGGATAAATTCTATTATCCACAGTTATCTATGACTATCAGCCCCTCACCACGCACCCATACATTCCTTAAAGGTGGTGCGCTAATCCTAGCCACGTGGGTTCTAATTGTTGCCAGTTTGCTAGGCATATATCGTCTAGGCAATAATTTACAGAGTATAGGACAAGCTGTGGATACTTGGAGCACTGTGCCCGAACCATCAACGATCACCAGAACTGTCTACGCTAACGATTGCACGAAATGGTTCTCTAACGAAGTTACCGTTTATTCTAACCCGATAACACCGCCTGTTTCTACTACTATTCTTGCTACCTCGACTTCCAAGCCTACTGACATGCATATAACCACAACACCCCTACCGAACGTGGCGGACCGTGACGATGACACAACGGATGACGACGGGGTGCTTTCATCCACAACTTCTTCTGAGCCCATCGCAGAACATTACGCACTTGGGAAACCAATTTCACACATACTAAACTTTTCCTTACCTACTCATAACTTTCACTTTAAGATGGAAGATTTCATGCGGACTCTTGATAAAGTATGGCATCTGTTTAGAAAGGCGTACCATTATCCCTTAGATCCTACATAATACAAGCATGAGTTGTGGATTACTGCATGGAACAAACAGAAGGAAAGATACACCCTAAGACTACTTGAAATGTCTACATTCGTAGGGTGACTTTCCGTAAGCTTGTGAAATAAAATAATCCAAGATCTGAAAAGGTTTCTGCGTTGCTGTTACCTATCAATCAACAAGATCTCGCTTAGAGCCTTAGAGCCTCGAATAAACTTGAATTTGTTGAGAGGGTTCGAGACCCTATCAACGAATTTCGAATAAACGATGCCGGCGCATTGCCGATGCTTGCCACCTCGGCACATGAGCTCGACCCAATGTCCTTCAGCAATCCTTTAATCCTCCTTGGCGTGTAGATTTAGGATAAAGTTTTGACACTGCTAGGGGCTGCTTAGCATAAATTTTGTGATGGTACCCTTTTTTACAAGGTTTTGTTGGGTTTCTATTCAAAAACCTTACGGAAAGTCACCCCAGCAGACTGGTTATTCGGTCTGCATTCGGCAGCACCGGCACTGATAAGGTCCTCAAATTACTTTTTCCAATATGATATATGAGCATTGTCTTTCGGAAGGCATGTCAAGACCCCCACTTCGTCTAGGCCTCCTTCACTCTTCACTCTTCACTCTTGCTTCCCATCGCCCATCACCTTGGATACTCCTTGAACTTTCTCCTCGTTTTTGCATGGCCACTGCTGTAGGTAATGACGCCGACTGGCGACGAGTATCCTCTGGCACTGCTCCCCCATTCTCAGTCTTTGCCAAATCTATCCAAAAATCTAAACAGGACGACAGATCGTACAGAATTATTAAACTAGACAACGGATTGCAAGCCACCCTGGTACATGATGCGAATGCAGACAAAGCCGCAGCCAGTCTCGATGTTGCAGTCGGTCACTTATACGATCCAGTGAGCTAACTCCGATATTCCAATAGCCGTATCTTTGCTAACTAAAACACTGCAGGATGACATGCCCGGGCTCGCTCACTTTTGCGAGCATTTGCTCTTCATGGTGAGTCTTCTATACGACCGAAGACGGCTGGTCGATTTGTGATGCCTCTCCCCTCTTATCATCATCCACGTACCTCAGCTTAACTCGACTTTGCATCATAGGGTACAGAAAAATTTCCTCGCGAAAATGAATACTCAGAGGCACGTTCATTATGTTCGTCAAGTGTCACATATTAATACAATTCCTTCTCAGTATCTTGCGAAGAACAATGGTGGTTCAAATGCTTACACATCTACATCAAACACAAATTACCATTTCAGTGTTGCAACTACTGCATTATCAGGGGCATTGGAGCGTTTTTCTGCATTCTTCCATTCACCGTTGTTCTCTCCAGGCTGTACATCTCGTGAACTTAACGCCGTAAACTCTGAACACAGGAAGAATCACCAAGCCGACGCGTGGCGGATCTTCCAGCTCAATAAGTACCTCAGCAGAAAAGGACATGTATGGAGTAAATTTGGCAGCGGAAACCGTGATAGCCTGTTGAAAGCGGCTGAACTTCTGAACGCAAAGGGACTCCTAGTTGAAGCTGATGTCCCATCTCGTTCGACCAGTGTTGTTTCGTCGCCCATTTCATCACGTATCGCGTCTCCCGCTCCATCAATTACGTCAACGAGCAGTGAGACAGAGGCAGATGGCGGCGCGATTGGTCGTGAAACTCGGCGAAGGTTGGTAGACTGGTGGACAAAAGAGTACTGCGCAAGCCGAATGCGACTTTGTATCATCGGAAAAGGTACCCCTACTGTCGTTTTTCCTTATCACTACATTGATTTCATTACCAGAGTCACTGGACGAACTTTCAGAGCTGGCTTCGGTGTTGTTTTCGCCTATCTCGAATCGTGGACGGGATGCTCTCCCTATGATACCGGAACACCCATTCGGGCCAAACGAAAAGGGCGTAGGTTGCCTCTTTTCAAATTAACATCGCAGTCCCTAAAATCACTGGTCTGATACATCCCAGACCCTCGTCTCAGTCCAGACAGTAATGTCCTTCCACGCTTTGGAGATCTCATTTCCTATGGAATACCAGCCCCCTTTTTGGAAGCACAAGCCTTCCTACTTCGTGTCTCATTTTATCGGACACGAAGGACCTGGTTCTCTCTATTCTTATCTGAAAAATAAAGGATGGGCTACCAGTCTGAGTTCAGGGCCTCAGAATCTGGCGAGAGGGTTTGCCATGTTCAAAATTACTGTGCATCTTACACAAAATGGCTTCCGTGCGTTCTACATTTGTCACTCCGATCGTGATCGTTAACTCGGCGCACTTACACAGAACATTATCTCGATGTCATACTTGCAGCCTTCCAATATATTTCTCTTCTCAGAATGTCAAAATTTGAATCATTTCACCAGCACGAGGTGGCTCAAGTGTCTGAGATTCGTTTTCGCTTCAAAGAGAAGAGGCGGCCGGAGGATTATGCAACTTGGATATCGGAACACATGGCTTGGCCCGTTCCTAAAGAACTTTTACTTAAAGCTCCTGAGGTTACATGGGCTTGGGAATCCGAAAGGGAAGAGGCTCAAGTTGAACAATATTTGGAATCGTTCCGCCTCACAGAAGGACGTGTGGTATTGATGGCATCGGCACCTGAGCATAGCAAAATTTCCGCCAATACTATCTGGGATAAAGAACCATGGTATGGCACCAATCATCGCGTCGAGCGATTTGACGAAGCGTTCATTGGCCAGGTAAGTTGTGGAAGTCAATGCTCATAATGGAGTTAAAACATCTTTACCCGTTTGCAGGCTCAGGCACCCAACAACATCCCTGATCTCTTCTTGCCAGGACCCAACAAATTTATCCCCACAAATCTTGATGTTGAGAGGCGCACAGTCATAGAGGTGCTATACTTGGTCGTTCCACAACATAATCAAATCTTGCTTAAACTTTTCCTGTCCATTTCATTAGCCGATGAACCGCCCTCATCTCATTCGAGAGACGCTGCTATCAACATTATGGCACAAGAAAGACGACCATTTCTTCGTACCGAAAGCCCACGTTATCATCGACTTTCGTAGGTGCGACTTTATCACCTTGTCATTATCTACTTGTAACTGACAGCGAGACTCAGCATTGTTTCCAACGAGACTCCTCGTGCTTCCGTCATCACCAAGTACTCGCCTTCTTATCATCGCATTAACAAACTGTGCTAATACCAACCCACGTCAGGTTATACTCGGATATTGTCAATGACTCTTTGTCGGAGTATTCCTATGACGCGGATATTGCTGGTTTATCCTACACCTTTACGTCACACCCGGGTGGACTGTACGTATCTGTTAGTGGTTACAACCACAAGCTGAGTGTACTTGTACAACATGTTCTCGAAAAGGTTAAGGGACTTGTCGTCAACCCTGAACGCTTGCTTGTGATGAAGGAACAGGTAACTTGGTATTACTCAATCTATACATTCACCAACTCATTACCTACAGAACAAAAGGGAATGGGAGAACTTCTTTCTCGGACAATCATATGCACTGTCTGACTATTTCGGTCGGTACATCATGACAGAAAAGCAGTGGACGATAGAGGATAAATTGAAAGAACTACCATGTAAGTACCACGAGAAATATGTCGTCCCTTTATTCAGACTTCAGATGCAGCCATCACGCCGGACGAGATCCAGGCTCATATGAAGCGGCTTTTATCACAAGTCAACCTTCGAATTCTGGTGAACGGGAATATCTATAAGGACGTGAGCGTGACACATTCACTTCACCCTTGTTAGATGTTGAACTCGCCAATAGGAAGCTCTGGAGATTGCAGAAACAGCCGAGCGTGGCCTCGAGCCAGCTACGCTTCCCTCGACTGAATTGAATGATAAAACTCTATTGCTACCAGAGGGTGAGAATTCCCAGTAAAACTATGAAGTGGGGCTCATTCTCCCATGTAGGTTCAAATTATGTCTGGACTTGTCCAATTCCGAATCCAAATCAAGCCAACTCAGCTCTTACATATTATATTCATTATGGCCCAATTGTGGACCAACGACTCAGAGTAAACGCTGCCCTACTTACACAGATCCTCAGTGAGCCTGCTTTCAATATCCTGAGGACGCAGCAACAGCTTGGCTATGTCGTCCATTGCTCTGCTTGGGTATTAGCTGGAGGAGGTGAGAATGGTATGAGGATTGTTGTACAAAGTGAAAAGAATCCAGGATACCTGGAAGAGCGAGTGGAAGCATTTTTAGATGGGATGCTGCCGATGATCGAAGGCATGACCGACGATGAATTTATCGAACAGAAAAGCGGCCTCGAGAAGAAGTGGCTCGAGAAAGATAAAAATTTGGCAGAAGAGACGTCAAGTTTTAGAAGCCACATAAATACTGGCCATTTGGATTTCTTGAGGAGTATATTTTACCTCTTCCAATTCGTTGCAAAGATTGACTTCTGGTCATTCAAAAGGGGAAAATGATGCAAATATATTGAAAGCGATCACAAAGGGCGATGTTTTAAAGTTGTTCCTCTCCCGTGTCCACCCATCCTCTGCTGTTCGATCCAAGCTCTCAGTCCACATGATATCGCAAAAGCCTCGCCCCAGAAAAGTCAGCTCCGTTGCATCTCAGGCATTTGAAGCTCTTCTACGTGAAGCTGGCATAGACCTCGACGACGCGGCCCGGAGAGATTCACTGGGGGGTGATGGGACACCACTCGCCTCGGACTTTACGAACTATTGGAAGCAAGTTTTAGCAACCAATAAGGATGCTGGAAAGTTGCTTGATGTCATTCCAGAACTTGTAGAGAAGCACCCCGTACCTGGTGAGGGGAAGGATCATGTGCACTCAGGAGTGTCCTACATCCGGGATCTAAAGAAATTCAAAGCGAGTCTGATACCTTCAGCCGACCCAGGAGCAATGGTGCAATGGGGAGATCTGCCTGCGTCGCGTTTTTAAACGGTTGTGATTATAATATGTTCTCCAACTTTATTCCCATACTCTTCAAATGGCTTAAGCCGAGATGCGTTCATTATTTCCATCATCCGTCTTACATTTTCTCTCCTTTTCATGGACTATAAATTATTCGAGCCATAACTAAGCTAGGAGCAACGATAGTCTTCCCGAGATTAAGTCCTGGCTTGAGGGTAAAATAATTGATCATTGTCGTAATAGGAATATGACAAAGGGAGGAGGGGCTATGGATAGGATAGCGCGGAACCATGAAGACTGGATAGATGCGGTATGCGGGAATAAACAAATCTACCGATGGTCCCGCCAGAGAACGCGTGGCCTGTGATACGTGAGTGGGTGCAGCGGAGAGCAGGGCAGCTTATAGAAACGACGAAGATAGTTTATTTTCTCCTTGGTGCTTGTTTAGTATGCTGAGGTGGTGCGACATAATCTTTTGGGCGTCGGAAAAGAAGGACATGTGGTTCTGGTGCTGGGCGAACGACGCGTCAAAACCATGACGGAAGCAAGATTTTTCAGAACCACTGACCATGGACTTCGTAGTGTTCCCAGCCCAAGCTCTGCGTGATCCCGATTCCTCGCCATTCTGGTTCTGCCAGAAGACGCAACGTTCCAGTGTCATCCGGGTTGAAGAAGTGTTTAGGTATCATCTTTAGAAGTTGTTTGGGTAGTATGACATGTCGATATTCATAGTCGTCGTCGGAGTAACGATCAGAGTAGTGGATTCTGGCAAGGTACGGTGATCAGCATGCATTTATTCGCAGAGTGAGGAACGGGACTAACTTTTCGATGTATTCCTCAAGCTTACGGTTTGCGTCCTTCCCACCGGCTACGGCTTCCATCATCGATAACTAGTACACTGAAATGACGTGTTTGTAACTGGGAGGTTATAACAAGAACACTGGACTCAGACAGTCGACTCACTGGCAGAGACACATTAATCAATGTCACGACCACATTCCTTCATAGTCACATGACCCTATCGCGTCACGGTCACGGTGGACGCGATGAACGTGACGTTTAGAATCAGCGCAAGTTGCACTGTCGCCCGGATCTCACCATGGCATTCGACAGTGGTCCAACACGGAAAAACAATTTCCCTTACGCTAGTTATGTCGAAAAAAATCGGTACACTGTCACTCCAGAACGCCCACGGGGGGAGTTGTATGAAGATTTAGATGACGAGTCCTTGGCTAACTACCATGGCAGTATTTGTGAGTATATGCGTCCAGTTCATGGCTATCAGCTCAAACGATACTTCTTTTCAGACGATTACTCCTCTCTATCTCCTTCTGACCGTCGCAAGACTTATATTTGCCAAGTCTACGGCCAAGAACACAATTCTGAAATAGACGATTACGAAGAATATACAAATGAATATCCTGCACATCATGGACCATTGTCTATCCAGAATGCATCACAGTATACTCTTCCTTCTCAAGAGCATATGTCCTTGTCCCAGTTTTCATATCCTGGTCAATAAAAAACCAGCCCTCATAAAAAGTGGACTCACTTTGACCTGTTGCAGGCTCATTGGACTCGCCACGCGTTAATCATGGTGCCACAAGGATATACAGTAAACTAGACCCTCAGAATGATAGGAATACATTGGGGGTGGGTTTAGAGTTGACTCGCACACCTGGAATAATGGATCGTGGATCGAACCCACGAAACACTCACGGAATACGCTTACGCCCCGTGTCAAGTCTCCGTAAATTTCAAATACCGTTGTTTTTCTATGTCTCTCACGCTTTCTAGCGGACATATATAGGGGACTTTTTAAATTCGGAGTGTTCAACGCAGTGCAGTCATCTTGTTTTGAAAAGGTTAGTGGCTTTCATAGTTGTTTTGTTCATGGCTCTCAGAGTTAAAGATTATGAATTCCAATGAAAATATGGTATGATCTATGTTTCTTTTCTCTCCCTTGCCATAACGACTGGAGACATAGGTTGTTAGTGGTATGGCCATATCAGTGTATTATTGGTAAAAAACCTCATCCAGTTTTAGCTCCGACGGGAAGCGGAAAGACAGTGCTTTTTGAACTTGCAATCATCAAGATGCTTACCGATTCTCGAAACAAGGAGGGGCCTGTAAAGTGTGTGTACGTGGCACCTACGAAGGTAAGTTTTTCCATAAAATATGTACACATTTTGACTCCTTTTTTCAGGCACTGTGTTCAGAGAGATATCGAGACTGGACAGCGAAATTTGATCCTCTGGGTGTTAGGTGTAAGTTAATCTGGCCACACACACCCTGCTTTAGCATTCATGGCGATACAAAGCTGCTGAGTTGACAGGAGACACTGTCCACTTCGGGCGAGGTGTTTGGGGTGACGCCAAACAAGCATCTATAATGTACGTCAACTGAGGCCTATCACTGTTATATCTTGATGACAAACTATACTCTGCAGAATAACCACGGTATATGATTCCCAGATTCTGAAAAGCAACACTCATCTCGAGCGCAGGGCGAGAAATGGGACAGCCTAACGCGCAACTGGTCCGTAGACCCACCTTGTGTGTGGACTACCACTGCGCACTGTTATTCAAATTCTCTCTGCTTCGTTTACTAGGCGTGATCACTCTCAAATTCTCTCTCAAATTCAACTTTTTCTCATCGATGAGGTACGCAGTCCAAAGCAAATATACAATGTCTGTGACTACGGATATTTCAGGTTCATGTCCTGAATGAAACGCGCGGTAGCACTCTAGAGGTTGTCGTATCTCGTATGAGAACACATGGCTGTTCCATTCGTTTTGTTCTTGTTTCAGCAACAGTGCCTAATATTCAGGACATTGCGTTGTGGATTGGAAGCGTTTCGGAACGTACAGACATCCCCGCAAAAACTTTTGAAGTATTTTACGGTGTTAGAGGCAGCATAACTTGTCTGATATCCGCGTAGTTTGGGGAAGAATTCCGGCCATGTAAACTTGCCCGTTTCGTAGTCGGAGTGCCACGCCCGAGGGGCCAGAACGACTTCGCTTTTAACAAGAACCTGGATTACAGATTGTTTGCCGCGTTACAGCAGTATTCGGTAGGAAAGCCCATCCTGATATTTTGCTCAACCAGAAAAGGTTCAAATTGCACGTAATACGGAAGACACAGCTGACTTCGTTTTCCAGGTGTGTTCACGACAGCTGAGCAGCTGCTTAAGGACTATATCGAAGCTGAGAATGGGAAAAAGATCTTGCCTTGGTCGTGCACTAGGAGGTGGGTTGTTCAGCTAGTCATCATCCGTTACCTGACTGACTCGTTCGATACCTAGACCACAACAGTTATTCAACGACAAACGCCTGGCAGGTTGGCGTTTAGTATACTTCATGTCTTCAGCTTGGTGACGGGTCCTGATCTAGAATTTGTCTCATTCGGAATCGGCGTGCATCATGCTGGGTTGACGATTGACGATCGGCGGATGATAGAAGATCTCTACCTCAAAGGGATACTTCGCGTTATTGTTGCTACTTCGGTACACTTTTTTCTAGCCATCAAAGGAGAGGTATTGAGCTGAAATCTTCCTAGACATTGGCGGTGGGCGTTAATCTTCGTACGCCTTGGGGAGCTGACAGCCACCGTTGATCTGACTTAGGTTCACAGCTGCGTATATGGTCGTTATCAAAGGTGTTCAAACTTTTCAGAATAACGCTTCAGTCGAGTACTCCGACCTTGACATCATGCAAATGCTGGGCCGCGCGGTGCGTAATATACAAGCGCCCCAATCTAACGATACTTTTTCATTTTGTTTTCCATTAGGGTCGGCCTCAGTTCGGTTCATATCCTTATCTCTCTATTTGCATGTTTCGCTTATCGTCACAACAGACAATGACGGGATTGCTCTAATTCTTTGCGAAGATGAACTTGTGAGCAAATATCGGGCCCTTGCCCAAGGTAAAACTATCCTCGAAAGTTCTCTGCACGAGAATTTATCAGAGCATCTGAACTCCGAAATTGGGCTTCGCACAATTACAAGCATCTCGACCGCGAAGGAATGGTTGCGTGGTTCCTTTCTATTTCAGAGGATTCGTAAAAATCCGAACCACTACGCCCTTGGAAAGAATGATGACCAAACATGGGAGGATAGAGTTGATGACCTCGTGATGCAAAGTGTGAAGAGGCTACAACAGACACAGCTGGTAGAAACCTCCATCGATGTTATCAGCGAGGAGCTGAAACTAACTGATTACGGTGACATCATGAGCAAGGTGTGATCTAATCATATTATCTTGACGGTGTGTTATACTCACCACCATGTAGCTCTATATTCGGCAATCAACGGTACAGTCCTATTCCCTTTGCTCACTAGTACCAAGTATGAGCCCCGCGCCTAGATGGGTTTAATCTTGGCTTTAACCGATCGCCCTACATTGCGTGAACTTGTGGGTGACTATTTACCCATAATGACAATCAATTCAGCGGTATTTATATTCCCATCCTTCACAGCTTGAGATGATCTCGTCTTCCGAAGAGTATACAATTCGATCTAAACTCATTGTATATACTCATTATATTCTGTTTCATTCGGAAGGTTTTCCGACACGAAGCTGAGGGCCTCTGAGAAAACGGTATTCCGTCGCCCTTTCATTGCCATTGCTCTATCATCTAATACAGGGACTAACGAAGGCATTAAATAAGTTACGGAAACACCCTGATATTCGCTTTGAGATGAAAAAGTTAGAGAAATCACCAGATAAGATATTCCTCCTGATCCAGGTCCACTTTCTTTGCTACTTTTTCTTCTGCCTTACTTACGGGGTTCCTACTATCAGGCAGTCCTTGGTGGAATCTCCTTGAATACACAGGACTACAAAAGTACTGATAGTCAGCCTCAACTGGAAGCCTTTGGGATATTCCGTCATGTTGGCCGAATCGCTAGAGGTTCGTGCGCTACATTTGTTCATCCGTTTCTCTTATAAAAATGCCCCACCCCGCGGGCTAGCTATCG
Source organism: Myochromella boudieri (assembly GCA_018221655.1). Taxonomy (NCBI): domain Eukaryota; kingdom Fungi; phylum Basidiomycota; class Agaricomycetes; order Agaricales; family Lyophyllaceae; genus Myochromella; species Myochromella boudieri. The sequence continues at coordinate 43,393 of JABCKU010008196.1, forward strand.
TCGAAGTTGGTGTGTACAAGCAACTAGGAGCTCAGGTGAAGTATGGGCTTGAACTGTACTCTCCTTCCATTTATATGGCTGTCATCTGCTCAGCACGTCTTTCCTTTTAGGTTGAGATGTTTAACGGCAAAAGCATGGGAGGACAGGCCGGTGGTTTTGCGTCAACTCGAACAAATAGGCGAGAAATCGTGCGCCCACTCACCTAAATAACTAAACGAGAGTGTAACCTAAATCCAACTTTACCGAATAGCATCAAGGTTGGTGACGGAAACGAAAATATAGATTGCCTTATTCTGAAATGGCGTTATCCAGGTCCTGGCAGAACATGGAATCGTCTCCATCCCCGATTTACTCAAGCAGGATTCTCTTAGAATAGAGGTGGTCAGTTCCATAAGACGATCTATTTAACTCAACCTGAGCCACTTGTCACTAGCTCCTCAATCGCCGCTCCCCATTTGGATCGGAGATTCTGACAGCTGCCTATGAGATGCCACAATATCAACTGGAAATATCTGAATCTCGTGTGACCTCCTGTGGAGGGAAACGCCCAGTAGAAATTGACCTTTCTATCGAATGTGGCTTACAGCAGCCGATCACGGAAGGGAAATCTTTGCATGTTAAGAGTTCGAAGAATCGCACCTCTAACATGACCGTGGTTCTGACAATGTCCTCTGACATGGAACTATTTGATTATCGCCGAATTTTGTGAGTGCCGTATCCTCAGGCGTGGAAGATACTGAGCCGTTATAGAACAAAATCATTGAGGGAGAAGAAATCCTTCGTTGTGACAACCCAGTTAAACCGGCCAAGCCAATCAATACATGTTCTTATCACATCTGTGAGATATCCATCATTCTGAGCTGAACTCGCAGACCAAGAACTTGAACCATTACAGGAAACAACTGCCGGTCTGGTGGTGACAAAGTTCTATAAACCAACATTGCCCGTTACAGAATTTCCGATGCGTAATACTCGACCACAGACTTCTATCGTGCGTCAAGTTTTCAATTGTGTTATGTTTCTGTGGTCGAGGGTTTTATCTTGTGGGGATAGGATATCGATTTAGCTGGACTAGAAGATGATCCTGATTTTTGGGACATGAACATCGACGAGAAGAGCGAGGAGCTAATTCAACCAATCCGAGATTTGACGAAACCGAAGTGTAACAATCTATGTGCCACGTAAAGCGTCAATGCCTATCTAATCCATCTGAATAGCTAAAGCCGAAGACGAAGATAATTCACTCTCTCATGGCAGGAGGTCTGGGAAGGTACTGGAAGCTGTAGATCAGCATACAGTAGCATGGAAAAAATTGCCCAATGGCCACCTCGAGTAAGAACCAGCCATCCACCTTCATGAGTCGAATTCTTACTTGCTATAGGTGCTACCACCCATGCAAAAACAAGGACAAGTGCCGACATCTTTGGTGCGTGTCGTGAGTAGACCATGTTGAAGATTTAATTGACATCACTGCCCTCAGTTGCCGGGAAGGACTGCCACAAAAATCAAAAAAACGAGGCTCAGTCACGGTTGGGCGGCCAGCACTGGAACCACCCAAACGAGTAAACATTCAAGTTCCTCATGCACCCGCCAAGCAAACAATCACTACGTGTAAGGCAAGTGATTCTAGTCTGGAACAGCTTGAATCGTTGCACAAACGATCAAGCATTGCGGGTAACTTAAAGCTTCCACCTGGTCATCGGTTGAAATTGGGTTCGCCTAATAAGTTAAAAAGAAAACAGAAACCAACCCCCAACTTTCGCGTTGAATTCATGGAGTTGAAGGATCCTCAAGGTGGTAGAGCGATGGAGTATGATGTGTCTAGACTCGAAGACGATGACGACCTGCCAGAGGCACACGAGATCCTTAAAGTAACGTCAAGAATGCAAACATCTCCTGAAACCGTTCACTCAAATTCGGATGTCGACTCCCTCATCCGCGCCATTCCCCTACACGATATAGAATTCCATGCAGAAACCAAATCGACGCCGCCAAGTCACCAACTTATCATTGATGATGTATCTGCTCCAAGAAAACGCCGCCGACTTTCCAGAAGTGTAGGTCAAGTCTTCCAGAAAGCCAATGTAGGTCATTCATTTGCGTCGGTTTTATATTCTCGGTGTTGAGAATATTTTCAGAAAACCCCCTTTTTTCAAGAACAGCTGTCCACTCCTCAGAACGTTGTGCATGATGACCCAACCCGGCTGAGCCTGTTTTTACCACATTCTAGCGATGGGCTTGGGGTAGCTCTTGACAATCGACAACGACTAATCAAGCCATTCAATCTTGGTGACTCCTTTGATATTAATCACTCGGAAACTCCTCCAGATTTACCACAAACAATAAGCACCATTTCAGAAACTGAGCAAGAGGCGGATGATATGGTGGCGGTCCCGCTGATATGCCTACCACTTTTAAAGACAAGAACAGAAGAATATCAGCCGGCTGGGGAAAGAAAGGGGGCGGAGGATGACTTTGCAGAGCTGGATGCATGGCTGAACAGCGCCGCTGTGGAGATTTTGTGAGCGTGCAGAAACGAACTACATTCTCTTGTCATTAACTCATTAGTACGGATTGTAAACTATGATTACGAATGTGTTGACAAATCGGAATTGGCATCTCTGTCGATGAATATGCGAAGTGTATCACGGAATCGTTTGTCCCATTCCACGTTCTGTGATGGCTTGATAATCCCCCAACCTGCGATATCACGACGCCAGCGTAACTCTTTTTTCATTCTCTCCGCTCTAAGCTCCACTTCAGTTGGTGGTGGGTTATTCACTTCCTCTTTTGTTGGCTCCCGTGTACCCCTAGCAAGTTCACGCGCAGTGGCGAGCCTTGCAGGAAGCTCCTCGTAGTATTTCTTGCGCGCCTTCTCAACATCGGATGGGATTTTCGAAAGAGACTTCTTATACCATGTTTCCACCTCCTTGTCAAAGTCGAGATCACTCTGGGCAGAGGGGCTAGTAGGACTAATGCCATCGAACATGGACGGGGGCTGCTCCCCAGCGGGTGGATGTATGGGACGTGTATAATTCATGACAAGGCGGTATCCTGCCTCAGCGCCAGACCGCACTTTATGACGTTGATTGAACCACTCCCATATCATGATCGGGATTTGCGATAAACCAATGTGGTCGGTAAAACTGACGAGCAGCAGTGGCGGTATTGGCGGGATAGATGGGGGAGGAGCGTTCAGCGAGTCTGGAATGGAAGACGTCGTTATCACGGCGTTTGTGGATGGTGTAGGACGAATGTTGAGATGAGAGAAGACCCCAGCGCTTCGTGTATTCGGAATATCTAATTGCTTGCCAGAAGAGTGTATATGTGTGTCCTCGCTGAGTTCCATGGCTTCGTCAAACCTGCCATCGAACTCTAACTCGCGGGCTAGAAGTTCTTCGTGGTCCACTTTCTCTAGCCCATCAGTCCAACCCCTTTTTAATCCGACCATAAATTCCTTTAGCGTTGGTCGGCCAATGATAACTGTCCCGCCTTCCAGTCGATGCTTAGCAACCTCGACGAGTGGCTTGTAAGTTGGTAAAGCTTTGAAAATTTCTGGAACAGGATCTATGCCTAATTCTGACCGTCTGCGTTGGCGTATATCTTCAGCGACACGTTCAGCAACGTCTCCGTGTCTTCGGCCTGAGATCATTTCAAAGTCCACCGCTGCAGCAACCAAAACCGGCTTCATTAAGGTATCAACAATTCTGAGAGTAAACAGGAGGATATGCCCCAACCTTGACGTACTTCCGAAAGTACTTGATGCCTTGATCGTAATCCTCGTCCCCTGGCCATTTACTGCCGTACACTGTGACCTTTCGTGGCCAGGCCAAGGAGTCGACAAGTTCCTCTGCCTGTTCTCTTACAAGGTTGATGTAGTGTTGCTTGATGTGTTTGCATTGTCGTCGGTCATAGACGTAGTATCCCGTAATAGTAGAAGTGACAGAGAAGAAAATAAGCCAATTCCGAGAGGGTAATTTGAGCCGTTTGTCTAGCCAAGAAGCAGGTATGCCAGTATAGCGCAATACGGTGTTAAATCCTGAAGGGCGCTTTAGCTTTAGAGGTGTTGGCGTTGACAGTGGAGCATTTTGTGCACTCATGCCCAGTCCAGGTTGATACTTTGACTAGAGTTCGAAACGATGAAATTTACTCGGCAAGCGCCGAACCAGCACCTCATGAGTCGTAATTAAGAGGCCATAAGTATTGATATTATTGGTTTTACTGCGGGTAATATCACTTATAACTTACTACCAGGCGTACTATTGGCACTGTTTATGCTGGGCACCTTGCACTTTTAATCACCCACAATGTATATTAGTTTTGTTTGCCTCCCCAAATATAAAATTGTTTTTTTCTCACCTGAAAGTTTAAGTTTAGCATGCCTGAAAGTTTAAGTTGACATTCTGCTCACCTGAAAGTTGAAGTTTAGTATGCCTGAAAGTTTAAGTTGAAATTTTGCTCACCTGAAAGCCGAAATTTAGCATGCCTGAAAGTTAAAGTCTAATAATGTGCCATGGGTATGCCCTCCTTTTGCCCTCAAAATAGCCTCAACACAATTCCAGTCAACATGTTTGTTGTCATCCTCAATTGATAATGCATCCCAGGTAGCTTGGACAGCCATTTGAAGCTGTTCTACAGTTGATGGAGGATAGGTTAGGTTATGTAGTGCATACTTCAGCTTGTGCCAGGCAGGTTTAATAGAATTAAGATCAGAATTCAGAGGAGGCTGGGTGGAAGAGCAGTGGAATGCTGTTTACTTCAAACCGCTGTTTTGCCAATTTGCTAGTATGACTGGCAGTATTGTCCTGCTGGAATAATGTTTTGCTGAGAAGCACTGGCGCAGATGTAAAAAGGCCTCAAAACCCCATCAAAAACCTGATCTTTCTGAATTCCTTCTGGATATTCAAGCACAGCTAATGGCTCCT
>JABCKU010008197.1:0-15998 GCA_018221655.1 Myochromella boudieri
AACCGCATGATTCGAAGAAAATCAGCCGGCGGCCCTGGGGTAAGGACTGATTTCTTTGGTGGCGTTCGCCGCAGTAGTCCATCCAGAAAGATCTAGAAAGCTTGAGTTAGCTAAGGATGCATGTTCTGCGGCTTCTCACGACCTTGGAACACAGAAAATCCCCTCGAATATTACTGCCCACTAGACGGTGAGATTGACGAGATATATGTGTTGTAGAAATACAAGTTGAACATAAGGGCTATTTTTGTAGTAAGTTTTCTGGAGAACCTAAATCCAGGGTTATGGTTACCATGTTAGGCCACGTTGTGCCTGTTCCCTTTCGACCCTGGATGTCAATGAAAAGGCCATCACAAAGGGCCATTCTTTTTTGCCTTTACACCACCACCGACAATTTTTGATTAATCGACGAAGCGCCATGGAGGCTTGAGCTGCCGAGGTCCAAAGGGCCCTCCCCTACTCAATCCGCTTTGCTATCCAATCCTGGCCACTTACACCGAATCTCTATCGGTACAAGCTCGTCGAACCCAAATTTCCACTATAACGTGCATGAAGAGGGCCTCGTTTAGGCCCACATGGACCACTCTACCCAGGAACGCCAGGAGTTGGAGATAACAGCGCTTAGGTCTATATATGAAGAGAACTTTTTCGAAACACCACCCCCAAAAGCGTGGAAGGTACGTAAGTTTTCTGATATACATCACTGACTCCTCTGACCACTTTAAAGGGCGCACTTCGTCTGCCAGAGTTCACTATACGAGTCATACACCCTAGCATTGACAAGACCAGCTTCCACTTGAATGTTAAGTAAGATCGTTCAGTCTACCATTGAGGGCTTGAATTGACTGGTCCTTCTCGCAGGTTACCGAAGACGTATCCTAATCTAGCGTGTCCAATATTCACGATTCAGAAACCTATCGAAGGATTGAGTAATGACGAAGTGGCGGTACTTTCTCATAGAATAACTGCGGAAGCTCAGAAGAATCGAGGGGCTGAGATGGTCTTTCAGGTATGCCGTTAGCTTTTCATGATTTAAATGTCTCTGAGCTTTATTACAGATTGTAGACCTATGCCAGGACTGGATGGAGCAGAATGTAAAGGCGCGAAATGAAGCACCAGGCTCGTTAGCAGTACAGATGACACAAAGAGCTGAGGAGGAGGAACGAGTGCGTCTATCATTCTCTTTAATACTATCTTGGACTTACCAATGTCTATACTTAGGCGAGGAAACAACAAGAAGCTATAGAGGCAGAACAATTGGCACGCGAAAATAGGAAGAGGGAAGAGGAATTCCAGGAAGAAGCAATGCGACAGCTAGCCGCGAGGGAACAGCACAAGGCTCGAAAGCGGGCGAATTCGGAGGCGACAGAGATGCCCATGTCCGCGGACACTATGACGGAATCCTTCCACCACGACGTCAAAGTTAATGGGGTGACGTTCAATACTGTGAGGCTATTTCACCCGCGTCAAGGTACAAATTACTTTTCGGCCTCCATTCCCCCAAATTTAACCTCCCGTAGAATCTCTTGGGATCGTCTACATGGCTGACCCCATCTGCGACGACATCAATACTACTCTGCCATTGGAACTTTACATCGTTAACTTTTACTCACCGTACTACTCCACCAGTCAAGGTCCGTTTTACTTTACTCTACCTCCCTTCTCCCAATAACAAATACTGGCACTTCCACAGGTCGAAAGAAACTCAAGCAGGTTGAAGCTGAGATACAACGCCTCACCACGATTCGGCACCCGAACCACACCAGTGTTTTTGCCGTCAAGCTCACCCTGCCACATTCCAGTGGCCCCTCCCAGCTCATGGTTCTCTCCGAACAGGCGCCCCCGCTTACACTGCAAGACGTGTTGGAAGACACTCAGTCCCTGCGCGAGGACCGCGCATCGGTGTGTCTTATTCAGTGTATTGTGTAAGTAGAGCTAATTATTAACGCGTCATTTAGGAATATCTCGCGCAGATTTTAGCGGGGTTAAACGCGATTCATGTTGGGGACTTGGTGCATAGGGGTGTGTTGACGTATTCTCGCGACTTTTGTAGCATGGCCTAATTCTGTGGGGTATAGGGATCAACGCTCGTTGCATCGGACTGACCTCCAGTGATCGATCCCAGTCGAAGCAGATCAAACTTGGAAGAGTGGGCTTCCCAACCCGTCTTCTGGACCTACACAGATCCAATCCATTCGGCGCCAACCTACCACCTATTGATGAACCCCAGATACCCGATGGTTGGTCAGTTATATTTTTTAGCCTTTAGATTTGATACATAAGCTGAGCTTATTCATCCTTCAGGCTTTCAAGGGATGAGAAGAATGAATCCTCTCTACTGTACACACGCCAGCGTGACATACACGCTGTTGGTATTGTCCTCCTTCAGATGCTCCTGGGTTTGGATGTGACGGAGAAATTTATTGATATACACGAGGCGTTACAATCCAGTGAGTAAACGAACTGTATGTCCGCCATTGTTCAGAAATTCAACAAGTATTTTGTATTGGCCGCCTTCAGCAAACATTTCACCTTCCCTCGCACGCCAGGCCACAAACATGATCCTCCCCTCCAAGAAAACTCACGCATCTTGCTTAAGCCTCCTAGGCGATCTTGCGGAGACGTCACTCCGCAACGGCGAGAGGACACCTGCTCGTACTTCTACTCTACCTATGTCGGCTGGCTTGAAGACGCCTGTACCGTGGAACCACGAGGGCTCACCAGAAATACCGTCATTTTTCCCCCCGCTTCTACGCCCACAACATGTTAGCCGATGGAAGGAGGATTGGGAGGAACTAGAACTTCTGGTTGGTGCCCGACTCTGGCTATCCATTGTTCTCAGGGCTAATCTTCTACAAACAGGGTAAAGGTGCATTTGGATCGGTCGTCAAAGCACGTAACAAGATAGACAGTCGCATCTACGCAGGTTTGTTTGTTTCTCAAAAGACTCACCCTCTGCAGGATGCTGACTTTCATACGATCACTAGTCAAGAAAGTGCGTCTCAAAACTCAAGGAAGCGATGTTAAGATTTTCCGCGAGGTCAACGCCCTAAGCCGACTCTCTCACCGCTTTATCGTACGCTACTTCACCACATGGGTCGAAGTCTCCGACGATCCCACCTCAACTGCCGCCTCCGATGACTCCGAGACTGAGTCTGGCACTGAAGATGGCATGACCTCCGTCCCGTCTGTACCGAATTCGAGAAGTAGTAGTGAACGGTATCTTCCTACTAACGGCGGGGGGCTGACAATTGACTTTGATGACCTGACCACGGATCGGAGGTCTTTGTCATCGAAATCGTCGTTCCCGAGTATCCACTTCGACGGGGCGTCATCACCAGGAACAGGGGAGTCCAGTGGAAGTGACGATGATGGGCTAGAGAACTTGTTTACGCCTACTGCAGTGCCAAGTACGCCCCCGCCATTGCAGTCAAGGACACTCTACATACAGATGGTGGGCCTTCTTGTTTTGTATGAGTACTAGTCCTTAATGTTCATCTAGGAATTTGTTGAACGTCAAACTTTGAAGGAGGTTTGTCCTGCGGGTGTTTGAAGGGGAATGCACCTTTAACGTTCTATCACCATTAACAGCGAATCGACGAAGGAATTAGCGATAACGAAGCCTGGCGGCTATTCCAACAGATCGTTGATGCCCTCGTACACATGTCTACTCTATCCATCCTACACAGAGACATCAAACTCACCAATATTTTTATTGGTAAGTCTATAACTTTGGATCCATCACTCATATGCTTAATATGTATTATTGTAGATGCCAAGGGTGATTGCAAAGGTGTGTACTAATACTAATAAAAAATGACATTCCACCCATACATGTTTCAGTCGGAGACTTTGGTTTAGCGACATCCAGTCTTGCTGCAGTCGATCCGTCTGACGTGTCACCTAAAGCTATACCTACGGAAGACATGACCCTCGGTGAGTCCTACAGTACTTATCACAGTATTTACCCTGACGTATATGTGGTCAGAGGTTGGTACTAGATTATACATCGCCCCCGAAGTCCAGTCGCGCAAGAGGGGGCCTAGAAACCACACTAAAGCAGATATGTACAGTCTGGGGGTGTGTATAGGTTGCTACTACTTTCGATGTCCCTCTAACCTCCTACATTCCCAGATTGTTTTCTTTGAAATGAACTATGCATTCTCGACTGGCGCGGAGCGTATCGCAGTTATCGAGGACCTGAGGAAACCGGGAATCTTTTTCCCTCCTGGTTGGGATCTCCATCGCACTCGCCAGCGTGAAAGTGAGCGACTCATGTGCTAGCAGCGCCCTCCTACTCACAATACGGGCAGTTATCACCTGGTTATTGCAACATCGCCCGGAAGACCGCCCGACAGCCGTTGAACTCTCACAAAGTCCTTTGCTCCCCCAGAGACTAGAAGACGAATATTTTAAGGGTGCTCTTAATTTGATGAGTTCGTACCCGGCTGGATAGCTCGTGACCCATCTACATCTGACCATTTATAGCTAAGGCCGATTCACCTCACCAACAAGCTGTTCTCAATTCTCTTTTCAGTCAACCACCTAGACCCAGCCGTGGCTTTATCTATGATCTAGAAGCTGATCTACCCGAGCACGCTGCTCTGAATGACATTGTCAACGAACGGCTCGCTGCCATTTTTAGGCTTCATGGGGCTGTAGACATGGAACCTCCCCTCATTATGCCTGTCATAGATGCGGAAGATGAGAGTCAGAAGGCTACTTTTATCGATCGACATGGGGATGTTGTAACGCTTCCAGACAATCTCATTGTACCTTTTGCAAGGCTTGCGGCCCGCAGCAACATCGCTCGGATTAAACGCTACCATATCGCCAACATCTTCCGACCAAAGTCAGTCTGACCATCGTCCCATTCTTTTTCTTATCTCATTCTCGTCAACTAGCCCAGTTGCGGGACATCCGAAAGTTCAAAAGGCAGCGGTCTTCGATATCATTACCTACGATATCGAAGCTGGTCCCGCCGTAGCTGGTGCTGAACTCATCGCTGTTGCAAACAAGGTCCTCAACAGTTTTCCCAATCTTGCATCTAATTATGATATCCATATCTCACATTCGAGTAGTAAGTTTATTCCATTCCCAACCCCCTTGATCCACAGCTAAACCGTCTTCTAGTTGTTGAAGTGGTCCTAAGCCGCCTCCCATCCGGGCAGCGGAACGCTGTTATCGAAATCTTGAGTCAACCAAAGTCCACTGTATCGCAGAAACGAGCTCTTCTATTGAAGCGAGGATTGCTTCGGAGTACGGCAGACGAGCTAGAAGTTTTGTCTGAAATTGGTAGGACCATTCGATGAATAATCCTGGAGTATCTATTCATTATGTTCTAGACGAAGATCTGGACGCGTTCATGTCGCGTATAGAGAGATTATCTCCCGCCGTCATGGGCCTGATTACCCCATATGTTCAAGAGCTCAAGCATACAGTGGAGCTTGCAAGGGCGGCAAAGGTTGTTGTGCCTATTTTCTTCCATCCTCTTATGCTGGGTAGCCATCATGCGCATTTCAAGGAGGGTATCCTCATAGAGGTTGTCCGGAAGACCAAGCGTTCCGACGTTCTCGCAGCGGGTGGCCGGTAAGACAATTTAGTTTCCTTACCACCACGGGCTGTACAGTCTAATACATCCTCTCTAAGCTACGACCACTTGATAAGCCAACGCGCTCCCCTCAAAGCACTACCAGAGGACGTTCGTGCAATGGGCCTGCAGATCGCCGTCGAGAAGATCACCATTGCGCTAGCCTCATACCAGAGTTCTTCCGTCAAGGCCTTGGTCAAAGAAGAACGATCCTTCGGTTATTGGAGTCCTCGCAGGTGTGACGTCTATGTCGTGTCATATCAACCCGGCCACTTGCAGGATCGCCTGGAAGTTGTATCCTACTTGTGGCAACACAATATCAGTGCAGACCTCATGTACGAATCGGGCTTACCTGAAGCAGATCACGAGAACCACGTCGACATATGTGCACGAGAAGGGATATTGTACGTCAACGACATGTTTCAACTATCAGGAGATCCTGACTTACGATTTTTTAGATTCACGGTGTATCCTCGCCCGCGCAATGCACGAAGAGATCACCCTGCCTTCAAAGTCAAAAGCATTTTGAAAGGGTCAGAAACCGATCGTGCGTCACATGGTTTTTGTCGATACAAAGACCTAACCCCTAGTTTCAGTAACGCGGCAGGAACTTATAGGATGGCTGCAGCATGAGATCGCAGAGCAGAAGCGAATTGATGTGGCTACTTCTGGGGCCCCCATCGTTTCCGACACCAACGCTCATCCCCCCCTGGCAAAGGATGTAACTATCACGCCTGGAGTTCAACTGCTTTTGCCAGCAGTAGATATGAAGAAACAACGCAGACATGTTAAACAATTATTTTATGACCGAGGTATGCTCCCTATGATAATTTATAATCACTTATACTCAGAGTTCCGTAGCCTTCGAAACAAGCGTCGAGCTCAAATCTACGTTTCAAACCGGATTACCAACACTGGCTGTTGATGTTACAGCAGCAGTATTTGATGCCATGACAAAAAGTTCTGCCTGGATTACAGAGGACGAACCATGGAAGCCTATTTTATCAGCGTTCCCGACGCCCCATACAGCCTATGCTCAGCAGGTTCGTGACGCAGCAGCCAAACGCAAGGCGGAAGGACACCGCTTCCTACTTCTCTTCGCTGTTCGTGATGAACGCGTTCAGCTTCTCAATTTATCACAAAATTTACGGGACGGGTCCAATTAGTTTTGTTTTTTTTAACGTCGTACCGTATATGTAGGGTATTCCTACCATGTCTCCATGATTTCCCATGTTTCTAACGCCATCCAATTTTGTAATAAGCATATTCGATTTGACCTCTGCCATGACCATTTCCTGGGTCACAAAGAATGATTTCCGTTGCTACGATTCTCATGTTCAACTCCTTCCCTGTTATATGATCACCCTCGACAGTACTAGAAAACACTGTATCGACTGAACTTGATTCCACTGAGTGGGTGGATCGGAGGGGTATAATCAGATGAAACAGTGGATCGTGACCATCCGATGGTTTTCGAAGGAGTTTGTGAAGGCAAGATTTGATCCAGAGGGCATGCTGCGATTCATATATGATATCTGCGCCCAATACTACGTCGAAGGGTGCATCAAAAACCGGATCGTTGGTTGGCTCATCCACAAATGACGACCAATCAAGAAAATGGGAAGATAGTCTGGCTGTCCGGCAGCCCGAAGTTGATGGGAAATTTGTTTGGATGTTAGATTCAAGGTTCTCCAAAACTGAAGGGTAATAATCCGTTGCAACTATGGTTGCTGTGGTATTCGACAGTGCTGGTTCTTCCAGGAGTTTTCCGATTGTTAAGCTCACAAGACCAGTTCCGGCGCCAAGTTCCAATATTCGTAGGTCGCGATTGCCGTGGTAAAGTCCAAAATATGTAGGGTCGTCAAGTATAGTTTCTGCCAAGACGCATGCACCACCCCAAGTCTGTGCTCCGACGCTTCCGTAATCTCCGTTGTCTAGTGGAGCATCCTTGACTTTTACTTTCAAAGGTTGCTCCCCTGCGGGACGGTCGAATACGAAGTCCCGGATGATGACCCCTGCGGCAGCAGTACCTGAACATATCGCCAGAAGTGAAGCTGCGTCTTGAACGAGCCGTTCTCTGTCATCGATAGATGCTATGAATGAGTTAGAATCCGAGATCTGGGCTACAAGCGTTGTTAGCCATCGAATTGCATAGGTTCGCTCAAATGTATCGGATCGTAACTCGTCAATCTCATCGACTGCTGGCTTAAGGCCAGTACAAGGTTCCATAACCAGCCTAAGTTGAGATCTGCGAGCGCCGCGTACTTCGGGGTTGTAGATGTGGCGTAAATACGCAAGTGACTCGAACAGATCCTCCACAGGATACGATGATATCTGACGAATTGGTGGTAACCGAGATGTAGGTGGCTGGAGTACCATAGCTCCTAATGTTAGAAGAAATGAATAGACGTAAATTGAACTTATAGTGGGGGTTATTACGAACCTTTTGTCGTCCTGGATCAAGTATCTGTTCCGAGTCCAAGTGGCAAGACTCGAGAGAGTTCGACAGTCTGCTCAATATAAATTTTGTTTGTGAATGTGTGGACAGCCGAGAACCCCGATAGAAAACCCAACCACTAACCTCCATCGACCCCACTAGTGCCCTGCCCCCCTCCCACGCTCCTGACCACTATCAGTCAAGTTTCAATGATTCACCTCTAAGACATAGTGGGAAATTTTTGTTGAGCCTGAGTCGAATGACTCGACGCGTTGAGAGAGTTTAGCAGTGACCTAAGCGAGCAGCTCAACAATTCTTAAACGGCTTAAGAGAGGAAATTAGGTCAGTTGAAAATCTACAATTTGTGGTGGTTTCACTGTCTGAGTCATCCACAGCCCTTTTTTCGTAGTGAAGAGAGTACATCCTATGCATTCTGTGATATTGACAATTTGACAAATAAAATGATCAACTTGAACTTGTGGCCACCTTGGTAGTCTGCTTCCAACCCCACCCGACTAGCTAAGGCACTGTGCGTGTAATTGCCTCAAATATATCATGCCAGATATCGCATAAACTTGCGTCTGAGGTGCAGGGGCCCAGACTCAGTCTCGTCGGTCTACTCGGTGGTTAGTTGGTTGTTTTTGGGGTACTTTTCCCTGCAGCCCTCAGACAAAAACAGCTGACACTATTCTTAGTCTTTCGCCGTGATTCGTACCGCGGATCAACTTGATTAGATCGCAGTATGTGTCTACAGAAAGTCTCAGCTTAGGCAGTGACTGCGATCTATCGCATGCACAAAATTACCTACTTGGAGCTCCGTGCCTCAAGAACTTAACACAGTTCCATATCTAGCCTCTTTCCCAAAGGCCAAGTCTCCTGATCATGATTCAAGTATGTCTGGCCATCCTTGCAACTTTTATTCACGGTTGATGTGAAGCCATGTGACTGGCAGGTGTTCACTACTGATGTCCCGTTTTCTGCAAGATCACTTTGAGGCTCACATGAGATCATCTTGAAGTTCGCATGCGATCACTCGGCAACGCAACATTCTCTTCTTTCTTTAAGTATGGTCTCTCATCAAGAGTTCAAGCATTCGTCAATGTCATGATAATTGGAGTGCGTTGCTAGTAACGGCCCTCCGGTCGAAGATGCCATCAACAAAGTGAACTGGGTGCGTATTCTAATCCACCATCTGTTTCGACGGCTGAAATTGGATCATAGCATCCACGTCCATGTGGAATGTTGCAGCATATGACACCTTTCTCGCCTTCGTTTCACGATGTGCAACAATCGCTCTTTCACAGTCCGGAAGTCGCTCCTAAACGCACTTTGGTCACAACCACATAAATCGGGTGGCTTTTAACTGCCTTCTTACTGTGTATTTACCTCTCCCTGCACAATGATTCTCTTACGATCACTTTTACTCTCGATAATAACATCACTATGGTTATCACCTTCCGCTTTTGCTGGGCCTCTCTTCGATAATGCGAGCCACATCGCACGTGCCCCTTCTGGAACCAAATCGGTTATCATCCAAATGTTCGAGTGGAACTGGGCTAGTATTGCATCTGAATGCACCAATTTTATTGGGCCCGCAGGATACGGATTTGTTCAAGGTAATGTCGTCACATATTGTCTACATATACTCCAAAGTCTTAATTTACTTACCCATAGTTAGCCCTCCGGCAGAGCACATCCAGGGATCTCAGTGGTGGACGGATTATCAGCCGGTTTCCTATACACTAACATCCAAACGCGGAAGTCGTGCCCAATTTCAGAGGTGCATATCGTATCCCACACTACCATTTATAGTGCATGACTGCTCAAAAATGCGTCTTCAGCATGGTCGCAACTTGCCATGCGGCCCAAGTTAAAGTCATAGCTGGTCCGTATCAATGCTATAACTCGTTTTTCTTATCACGCCAATTCTCATCGTCCTGTTCAAATAGATACCCTATTTAACCATATGGCTGGTATCGATTCTGGGACCGGAGTTGCTGGTAGCTCGTTCACGCATTACAACTACCCTGGTATCTATCAAACACAGGTATTGCAGAATGTATACTCTGGGCTATTTCTCACGCCCGTTTAGGACTTTCATCACTGTGGATTAACGTCGGGCGATGACATTGTAAACTACGATGACAGAACCCAAGTGCAGACTTGTGAACTTGTGAACCTCGCTGAGTGATTACGTACGCAAACCCATCCCTCCATTGGCGCTAATCAAGCGATCAGTCTTGCGACGAATACGGAATATGTACGGGGCCGCTTAGCACAGTATGGCAATGATCTGTTATCTCTTGGCGTAGATGGCTTCCGGTTGGATGCAGCAAAACGTATGTGCAGTTTGCGTTCGTCCGAGTCATATTTGCAGTGTCCCATTCTCCGCCAGACATTCCTGCCAGTGATATTTCCAATATCCTCGGTCGTCTCACAAGTAGGCCTTATATAACTCAAGAGGTCATTTGGGGATCAGGGGAACCAATTACACCTTCTGAGTATACGGGAAATGGCGAGTGGCAGCCTGTATCTGAACACAGCAACGACTGAGTCATTTTAACAGGTGACGTTCAGGAGTACGTCGTACTGGTTTAATTTAGGTTGTATTTACTGAGGTTGGGCCTATAGATTTCGTTATACGACGGCCGTCAAGGATGCATTTTCAGGAGGCGGAATATCTAGCTTACAGACCTTGGAGGGCCGGGGTTCGTAGATGGGGTCAAATCGTGATTGAGTATCCCCATTCACACGTGCTTTGATTTTAGGCTGGGTCTCAGGTAGCCAGGCTAATGTCTTCGTAACAAACCACGATACCGAGAGGGTATGTTCGTTTCTCGATTCCTATGACTACCCGCTCATTTGATCGTCACCACAGAACGGTGGTTCATTAAACATCAGGTCACCTTCAAATACATATATAACCGCCACTATCTTCTCGTTGGCACACTCTTACGGAACACCCTCCATCTTGTCGAGTTATTCGTTCTCTACCACTGATGATGGCGCACCCAACGGGGGTTTGTCCAATTTCGGGGGTCTGTTTCAACTACATACCTAACCAATTTAACGCCCTGTAGGTGCGGGCGCGTGTTCAGCAACGGGCGGGAGTGGAGGCTGGCTATGCCAACACCGTTTCGTCGCCATCAGCGGGATGGTTGGATTCAGAAACACCGTAGGGTCTGCTGCAATAACGAATTGGGTCTCTCCACAATCACAACGCATTGCATTTGGTCGTGGTATGTCGTGTTCGCGTTTTTCCGTACTACACAATATGTACCGCTCTTATAGGCTCCGCTGGATACGTTGCAATCAACAACGTTGACTCCGCGTGGACGGCCACGTTCACGACCTCGTTGGCAGCTGGTACCTATTGCGATGTTATCACAGGAAAGAGCTCTTCTGGCACTTGTACTGGAGCCGCGTATGTCTCTTTCTACACTCGATGAAGAGGTTAAAAATAGCATTGATGCAGGATCACTGTTTCTGGAGGAACATTCACAGCCACAGTGGCTGCTCGAAGTGCCATTGCAATTCATACAGGCGCGAAGGGTAGTGGTGGCAGCACAGGAGGTGGAACTGGATCAGTCGCTGTCTCTTTTGGTGAAACAGCTACGACTGTTTTTGGTGAGGTCTGTCAAACAACCGTCCACATGTCGCCTTCATCGATATCTTATTACGCTGATATATAGAACATCTTCCTTGTGGGTAGCATCTCTCAGCTCGGGACCTGGGACCCCGCGTCAGCCGTACGTCACACGTTTCTTTGTTTTGAGTGGAAGGGTGAACGGATGCTGATAGTTTTGGTAAACAGCTCGCTCTGTCTTCTGCTTCATACCCCGTTTGGACTTTGACCGTCTCGTTGCCCGCCAACACGGCGTTTGAGTATAAGTTCATTCGTAAAGCCGCAGATGGGACGGTCAGTCTAAGTTTAACAACCTTTTACATCTGTTGTTCATATGTTTTCCAGGTCACTTGGGAGTCTGATCCTAACAGACAAGCAACAGTCGCTGCGTCAGGATCGCAGACATTGTCATCGAGTTGGAAGTAAATAAGAATCTAATTTCATTTCTAGAATCTGTCTATGAGATACAATTGGAGAGGTGACATATATGGATACAGTATCAGGGTATAGGAGGTGGTGAATAAATGGCACAATGAAGAAATATGATACATAAATATAAATATGAGAGAGAACATTGACTATAGTACGGTAGGAATGGCCGTGGTGATTAGGACTGTTTAAGACACAACGGAGCAAGGCTCTGAATTAATAACAAGTGTAGCGTACTGCGAACTGCGTCCATCGTCTGACGATGACTCTGTTCCTGTGCCCAGCACGATTCTATCAAGAACCACAATTGGTCCGTAATGGCTTCAACCTTTGGACGAGGTGGCCTAGCGCCGCCGACTACTGCAACAATTATTGACGAATCGCGTCTATAAAGAGCCCATGGTCTCTGCCTGCTCAACAGCTGTGTCGTGCGTAAGTGCTTATTAAATACGATCAAAAAGGATCCTCACTTCTAGCATGGTCATACCGAAACTATAAACATCAGTTTGGGTCGTGGTAACATTGTAGAGCCCCTGAAATTCTTCAGGCGGATCCAGAATCTCGGGCGCCCACCAGCGAGTCTGTACGTATTCATCTGGTGCCGCTGAAAGCCCCTGGGCTTGTGGGAGGAATGATAATCCAACGTCAGTGAGACAGGCCTGCCCGTTCTCTGCAATGATTATGTTGGTCTATTTTTGAATAGGTCAACATTTAGGTTCGTCGAGAATGAAGAGGGCATACTTACACCCATAACTCCTCCATGCACGACGGGTGGATCGAGGCTATGCATGTATGCAAGTGCATCGGCCACATTGTGAAGCTTAAATTCAAAAATATACGGGAGTCAGTTCACCACTCGACGCCTAAGCAGCGACTGTGACGCTTACCAAGGATAACACGTTAGCTTGAGGGTTTTCCTTCAAATGGTCATTTACGTTGATCCTCATTGGGGGTAAGACTAAAGATGGTAAATGGTCCCGTAGTGAATTATGGATGAGGCCTAGGAATGGATCAACATTCCGATGCTGAGAGGCACGTTTCCAGTCATCCAGTGCTTTCACGAGGTGCTGCGTACGGTAAGAATGAGAACTCCGGAAGTTTTGTACACGGCCTTACCTCAACGAATTCATCTTTCAGTTCTTGAACCATCGGTCCACTACGCCATACCCTGACCTGCACCAGACGGTTTCGCAGTTTAGCCCTATATATAGACCAGTACGCATTTCCCGAGTACGCTTCATCCTCAAGTTTCACTGTACCAAGGCTCTCTGGTAGAACATGTGCGCGGCATTTCGTGGCGTACACTTCGCTCTAAATGATAGACACGTTTCAGTATCATCCTGACTGAAGCACAACTTGTGAAAAATGACCTTTTGGTGTGGAGGGAACATCGCTTGTGTGGGCAACGATAGTGAACGGGAAAATACCAGGACTTGCCCGCTCGCAAGTTTTATATGGCCAGACCACACTGCCCTCCTAGTCACAAAGGGTAGATAGTGTGCCACAGCTAGAGCTACGTGGGCATATTCGACAAACAAAATAGATAACAATAGTGCTGTAGAAGATATGATGACCGTAGTAAGACAGGGCCAGGAAGTGGGCGCGGAATTTGTTGAGACGCTGTCTTTCTAGAACAGCCTCGAAGGCTGAAGCATGCTATTCAAGTTACAAGCGCCTCAAAGAAGATTAAGATTAGATTGAGTAAAGCAGTTGAGTGGCACTTTCTCGGTTTCACCATATCTGACTCAGTGAGGCTGTGTGACCAATCGATGTGACAGGCACTGGCAGTGCACAATCAGGCACAATATTTGTCACTTTGTCGCTTTTCTTTGTTTCTTGAAATATCCAGTTAAGATCCAGATCACACAAGGTGTAGGAGGCACAAAAGTCCACATATACGGAGATATGTGACTCTGAGTCGACGTAAGAGAGCTCGTGAAAAAGGCTGGTGAAATGGTTAAATGGGTTTGGACCTGTTTGGACAGGATCCAGGTTTTCCCGAATTTTACCAGGGTTTAACTTTAGGGCTCAAAAACATTTTCTTGTCCGATTTTACCGCCTTCCGCATCCAAAAATTACCATATTTGACCCTGAGGCCTGTTTTGGGACAGTTTTTTTTCGGACAAACCCATAGAGGTCTTCTGACTGACAAAGGGACAACAAAGCAGCACCTCGTCAACTGTAACGAACAAAGGTTTGAAATTTTCAGGAAGTCCTCGAATTCCCGACAAGACCAGGTGGAACATAAAATTTTACCAGGCCACACTAAGCCACCTCCCTCCGGGAAACTGTGCAATTGTCAGCATCCAAATAAAAAAAGGCTGAGGAATGTACCTCTGGAACCGAGTCACAACTGGTGTTATACATACTTATCCGCATTCGCATGGAAGCATTGAGAGAGGATCTTGAGGCCGATAGTAGCCAATCTTGGCCAACTCTCATAGCCATCCAAGAAAGCTGAAAGTATTTGCAGCTGGCGTTGGTTGTAAGAATTTAGGTTTCTCAGATTCACAGCTGTGCTAACAAGCTGACAAGAATGAAAAGAGAAGCTAGCTTTGGGCTAGGCTAGCTGAACAAAAGTGCTGTTGAAGATGTTGGGTTGTTTCCTCATTTGGATAAATTGGTAATCACGGCAAGAACGGCACCTGCTAAAATGGGCGACGTTGCATGAACAGTTGCCGGTTCCGCGTTCACAGGAAGACATGATCTATTTAACGCCGAAGGCAAGTTCGCCGCCCGTCCCTGTCTGAACTGCTCTCAGGCAGGAACTACCATCACAGCGCACAAGACGTTATACGAAAGCTCGTTGGAAGAACTAACAGTGGTTTCGTGGTTTATAGCCTACTAGAATCGAGATGTGGGATCCTTTCAGTGGGGGAGAAGGAAACAAGGACGACCCCTATGCCACCCCTCCAATGCAAATGCCATCCCCCTCGTATGTACCCGATATCTGATTGGCGCGCACATGTAATTAAAAATCTGATTGTGTTTTCTCGCTTGATAGTTATTCAATGCCGCCGTCGTAAGTTAGCTGTATCAAGGAGTCCCTTTGGTATGTTTAACTCATCTTCGAAAATATTGTCAGGCAACACGGTCCACTAGGAGGAGGCTTTCCACCATCCTCATATCCTCCGGACCCGATGTCCGGTGGTTTTATCCCGCCGACCTACATGTAAGAGTCATTTCTGTCTTCCCCATCTGCTTTAACGTTTAGTTCGGACCGAACAACCAGGCTGCCACAGTAAATGGCCCAACTCGCTTTTTAACACAGTGCTTATATGTTTTCTCATAGATACGAACGCGCTGTATATTATGGGCACAACCCTCCGCCAATGATGCCACCGCCGTCGCCTTCTTACGCGCCTGCGTATACACACTATGTGCCACCCCAACCAGAACAGTATGAGCGAGCGCGTGCCCACTCACACTCACACGGGCACTCTCATTCACACTCACACTCGCATGTGAAGCCGGCCCAACCGCCACCTCTAACCCATTATCATAGTGCGCATCATCACAGTAGTTCTAAACCGATTCCACCGATCCCTAGACCGTCCTCAGCGAACCCTCCTCCTGTACCCCCAAAGGCCTCCGCATCGCACCATAGACTCCCGTCGTCTCAGTCTCTCCAGCCCATGGATCATCACTTCCAATACTCAAAGTGTACTGGCCGTAAGAAAGCCCTATGTGTGAGTGTTTATCAACATCCTTTACTCCGCCCGTCCTAAAGGGCTGCTCTTGATGTAGATTGGAATAAATTACAAAGGACAGGAGAATGAACTTCGCGGGTGCGTAAACGACGCGCGACACGTTCGCGACTTTTTAATCAGTAATTCGGTCTAGTTTTCATGACGATTATATTACCAATCATAATTTTTTTCCTCACTAGAAAACTGGGGTTACAAAGCTGGGGATATTGT
>JABCKU010008197.1:19687-36138 GCA_018221655.1 Myochromella boudieri
TACCATGCTTTATAAGCGATAAGCATAGTGCAAAATATGTTCGTTACAAAGGACAAAGTGTAACTTGAAAGGTCGGCATGGGCACAACTGGCAGCACCGACAGAAGAGGCGGACGGTGTCAGGTCGTTAATTGCCCAATGTGTGTGTACGTCACACCCAAGCTCATAAAGACCTGCGACTAGATAGACATACACAATTAGATTGTGAAAATTTGGAATTAGTTAATAGAGGGTTTTCGCACTCAATGACCCGACCCAAGTGGACATGGGCACAGCAAGCCACCATCGATCTCCCTTATAAATTGACCATGTCCTCCAAACGACGACAGAATCACCGAGAATCAGCTAACCACGACGTTAAGTTAAGCTTTGGGTAGTTCTTCCACTGGCTAGTGATACCTCACCTGAAAAACAAACAGCATCTCGCCAGTCCATACGAGCTTTTTGAGAGCGTCATTTGCCTGGTCAAGCTTTTCTTGAAGCGATTGGTCTGGGTTATTGACCATGATGATCTGCATGCGCCTGACGAGATCCGAGACGTCCAAACAGAGGAAGATAGTTCCACCCAGAAACATGAGCACCGTCACGGCCAGAAGAAACACGTTCGAGATACGCGTCCTGAAACTATTCGTACTATCTACAAGTCAGGATAAGTTTACCAGCAAGAATATTCTAATATACTGGAAGATTTTGAGCATGAAACCCATCAGAATGAGATACAAGCCTGAACAGGTTCCGTTAGCGACGTTGTGCAAACCACATGTCACGCGCCTGACGCACCATAGCATATTGCACCTGGCACGACCCGGGCAACCTTCAACACGAAGTCGTGACCGACCTCTACGAGGACATCTTCATTGCTTGACATTAGAAAAGTGAAGGGGATTGAAGTGGGGCTCTGATGGGTTTAAGACGCGTGTTTACTCCACAGTGACTTTTTATCGGGACCCGGTCAGTCCGTCAACATTGAGCGCTTTCAAGAAATAGCAGTGTGTTGGGGCCTCCTGGACATCGGCGTGGTGATCATATCATGGAACAGGTGACAGGAGCTTGGCAGAACTGCCATTCGAGGCGGGCTTCTAAGGATATCCCTGCGAATGATGCAATGAGGAGAGCATACTTTCAGTCAAGATTAATATCAACAGTAGTGGTGAGAACTTACTCAACAATGCTGGGTGGCTATAAATACTGGATATATAAGTCAGGTAATGAGTTTGATTCTCCGGAAATCTCTTTTAAAGCTTTTCAAGACCCAAGAGCGTCGCAACTCGCCAGCAAGTAAACTGAGATTCCGTCTTCCGCGGCCTTTTTTTACACTAGTTTCTGGGCTGACGAAAATGATGAAAATAGCGTTAATCGATACGGTTACGATTGAGTTCGTTCATGCCACTTACTGTGGTGGAGTTCCATGTTTAGAAGATCATATGCTGGTGGTGAAGCCTGAGTACGCAAGTTCCTCTTTTGCTGGAAAATCATTGTGCCAAACAATAGTCCAACCCTGATCCTATCCAACTCTGGCGACCAGATCCGTGATAATCTATAAACCATGATACTGGCCATTACTTGAGAGAAGGCAACTGAGTTATGACTGACATGTGGCTCTATTGCGCTCTCAACGGACTTGAATTCGCGAAGAACCGCCGATCACTACTCATACCATTAGGTGGGCACCGTTTCACTTTGCAAAAATGTTGTTGAACGCTTAATAGCATCAAATTGGAGAATCATATATACGAGTGAGATAGCAACGCTACTGCCAACAGTGCCAAGGCCTAGGTCGTTATCAAGTTTTATTGCCCAAAAAGAAGCATTGACAAATACACACACAAATAACGCGTGTCCAAACAAAGGGACCTCCAGCTTGCCTCCAGCCTCAATTTAGCTCAATTTGGCTTCAATGCTCCTCAATGTTCAAGTTGTCAACATTCAATTGGCGAAGTTCTCGATGTTTCTTTGAGTGCCACTGCTCAACCAGACGCTGCTTTGTATCCTTGGCTTGTAATTGTCATCATAATATAAAATACAATTGTCAATTGATCCCTTTCCATACTACCTAGATCGTGTAGAGATCCTCATGGACGTCCCCAAGCACTTCTTGCCACGAGATATCAAGACGAACCATGATAACGCATGGGATCGCCGAGAGCGCGCACAGATATAAAGTTAGCTGGTTCCTCGTGACTGTTGTTGGGAAAAATATTTTGATCTGAAGGCCGCTAATCCATCGTTCATCTTTCTTGGTTGATCCTTGGTCGAAGAGGTGGGTCAAGAGAGGGTTGGCAGGTATTTTTAGCTGATTGAGCCCAAGCTCGTTATAGCACTCTCCACAGTTACACGAACCAATCGGATCAGGTCAGGATTAAAGCTGAGATACATCTGGAAAATGCAGGTCTACGCGTCGATTGCGGCTGCAGCGGCCTGCAATAATATGCGAATTCCCCTCATCTTTGATCTGTTGCACCAAGAGTTCTGGGCCGCCTCCGGAAAAGAAAAATATAGGGCCTGGGGATGGTCGCCATGCACCACGGGAGGATCTCGTCATGGATGAAGAACGGAGCTATGATATAGATCACCTACCTCTTTTCTGGTTTGGAAACGTCTCCTGGTTTCTATTTCTCATGTTGAAGATTTTAATGTCAAGATTTGTAGGAAAAGATGGCGAGATCTAATATTTTGACACACGTACTAATTGTAGCGGAACGAACTCCACTATGCTCGATGAGGTGGGCGTATCAAAGATGTTGTGAGGGCGCTTCTAACTCATCATTTGTGCCATGACTTAAGCCTTCCTTACTGACAAATTGGAAAAGGACATATTGTCGACGATGATGAGGCAAATAGAACGGCTAAAAATACAGCATGCAATATATACAAGTAATGGATACAGTTTTATGAGTTAAAGGGACGTGAGGGAAGGACATGGTCTTGGAATTCTACTGTGGCAACATGTCCTACAGTTTATGGATATCTTCCGTGGATGATTTTGATGCCTTGATGGAGGAGTCGGCTGCGATCTTCAGCTTCGATGTGATCGCATTCGAAAGATACACTCTCGAAAGGTGATGCTTTGGCTCGGGCCTGGACCAGCTCGATAACGGTGGCGGGGTCCATATCCTGGCACTCGAGCTCTAGCAGGGTGGCACAAGGGGGGCTGCTTGTGTCAAGTGGTGGCAACCCCAAGGCTCGGAGTGCGGCGCTCTGAGTCTTGTGGAGGCCTAGATATTTTAGGTCGTGAAGATTGTCATAAAGTCGTGAAAATGTTAGCTCGCTGGCATATATGCTAGTCAGGTTTAAGGAATGGACATGGGACAAGGGCAGGGGGTTGGGGGAAGAGTCTGGGGAAGGATTAGGGCTTGTCAGAAATTGTAGGACTGGTGTGGCGTCCAAAATCGATGACGCGAGCGGATCTAGTTCAGCAAGGCCCTCCAGTGAAAGTTCTTCGAGTGACGGGAAGGAAAAGAAGGAGAGAAGTTTCAACGCGTAATCGGTGTCAAGGAATCCGAAGGTGAAATTAGTTAGACGTGATAATTTTATTGGTGGAGGTTTCGTGGGAGCCTTGACGCCTACATCGGTAGGAAGTGTGGTTTCAGTGGGAGACGGGGAAGCAATATGAGGACCACGGCCAATGATCGTTAAATTACAGAGATCTGGACAAGAGGTCATGATGTCGGTGAATTCATCTACAGACGGCGCAACGTCGACTGCCAAGTATCTAAACTCGAGGGTTGTAAGGTTGCTCAGTGACGAGCCGGCCCAATCGATGTGAACTCCAATGAAAGAGAGCTCACGTAGCCTAACAGCGGCCGTGCCTCCAAACAGTGGTACAGGCTTCTTCAATTCCTTTGGTGAAAAAATAGCATCTTTGGAGGCAAAGTACGCATTGCAACGAGATAGGTAGAGGTATTCGAGAACAGGTAGCGACTCGAAACGTCGGGTGTAGGAAAGGAATGTAAAGATTGGCGCCCATGTGTCAGTGAGGAGTTCGAATCGTTTCCATCTTTGGACATGTGGCATGAGGAGCCTAAGGACGGCTTCCATATCCTGCCAACGAAAGGGATGGGATGACTCAGAGAGGTTCCAGTCCCACGATGGGTCCCGAAAGTCGAGGAAAATGTGGAGTGGGGAGGACTTAGAGCGCATTAACCATGTCACAGCGCGGGAGAGCTGCTCGTGTGAGGTGGGGAATGTGACGATGATAGTGTTCCAGAGGGCACCAGTAGATATGGCAATATTTCTCCAACGAGTTGAGACTTGCGATACGATCACAGGCATGATAAGCGATTCGAAAAGATCGCCAGTATTATGAGTAGCATATAAAAATATTTCGGACAGTAGTTCAGTTGGTAGTAGTGATGCTGGAGGCTGGCGTGGGCGGCTCAAGCTACCAAAGAGTCGTTTCACATTCATGGCATGAGGAGGGAGGTCTTCACTGGCGACCTTTCCGATCAACTCTTCCGTGCTCACTGTAACCCGCTGATGCAAAGGTGAGTTGGTAAGAGCAAAAGGGTCGCATTTTAGAACATACCAGGGTCGAACGGCTTGTGGGGAGCAGTATAGAGGGAAACGACCCGCGGCGGGACATTGATATTGAGAAGGAAGTTGACATTCGCTTCGACTTAAATCAGGCTGTCAGTTGCCGACGATCCTCAGATACGCAGCCTGCAGCTTGCAGCGTGGCTTTCAGGATCAACGTACCTTTTCGGGCCCGTGCGGAGGATGAGCTGAAAATGGATAAATCGAGGGAGGGAACCCTGTTCGCGGGACGTTTGAAATTAGGAAAATACAAGGCAAATCCGCAATAGGAAATTCAGGTCCGACGGTACTCGCCTAAATGGCACGAGGCGGCGCTTGGCGGCATTGGCCCGACGTTAAGCATGATGTGTAGGCTCAAGTTGGTCCGTTGATGGCCACTTGTCCACATGTCAATTCTTCGCACAAGCTATTGAATGGGCCTTTTTGTGACCTATTGTACTGTTCTTCGTGAATATCGTCATTCAAATGAAGCTATAGGTTGCCTCGAGGCAAGAAAGAAGGCTGATACCTACCTACTATCTCGCCATCTGTGGGTGTGCACCGTAGCAACACCCAGACAGCGGAGATCACGAAGAGAGACGGTGAAAGTCTGTGGGAACGGAGAGACCTGTCAGTGCTCTTTGTTTTTGGTCTCAGATTGTGTTGAGCGCCCTGTAGGGACCAGAATTATCAATTTTCTAGGATAACAACGTCAGTCGTTCTGCGAAACTTGGGCAGGGCAGGTCCTCGATCAACCGGACCACTTTAGGTTGTATGCACGTTGGTCCGATGGGCTTACGGGATATTGGGCCTGTTGGTACCATTTCAATGAAATGGCTGACTGTAATTATGCTTGTCGCCACTATTGAAGCTGATTGAGGTGATGTACGTGGAAGCCGATCCAGAAAACAAACACACTGGTATGTCATCTTGTATCATTCGTATGCGGAGCAAGATCGCGGCAAGTGCTTCGCTGGAAGACAAGATCGGCAGCGAGCTCTGCTCGGATGTTATGGCATGGGTTTACAAGGATTCTCGGTACCGTTGGGTCCAGCTTCCCTGACAATTGACTGTTACTTCTGATATGTGGCAAGCGAAACCAAGCTAAAGTTGAATTAGATATGTTCATACATGTAGTCGCTTATCTGCAGATGAGGTCTTGAATGCTCGTATTACGATCGCGAATACTGATTCACGGAAGGCGCGAAGGAGGATTGTATTGTACTGGCGTAGCCTCCAATTGGGCCTGTCAATTCAAAAAGGTGAGAGCGACCAATATGGAACAATTATATTACCAAGTTAGTACCAATGCTCGTTAACGTTAACTTTGATTCTGGTTGGCCTCTAAAGAATTCAAATTGGCGTGGCCATAGGTATCTAGTCAGGGTCAGAAAGTGGGTCCATACGACAAAATTCTCACTCACATTCATCTGAAAGAGGTGGTGGCGCGAATATACTGTAAGAGTCGTCAAGATCCAAAAATTAGTGGATAGATTAAATTACATGTCAATCTGATATCAATCAATCCACAGCCAAAGTCTCACTGACCGTGAGAATGAACTCCCAAACTTGGCTCAGACTGTCTCCTGTAGGCTGTTGTCCCGAACCTACCTTGGACTGCACCTGCACGGAAATTTCACGAGCATATTCTGCAGCACTGTCAAAGCATTATGTTTTACGACCTCCTTGTGGACTGCCATGAACAGGCCGATGAGGTGCACTGGCATTTGCATAGACTCACATTCCTTCAAACAATCGTAGACTCAGGCCACAAAGTTGGCCATAATGCCACAAAGGGTTTGCTAATCTGATTTGGCTTTGCGCACAACCATTATACATGTGATACGCCTTTTATCCCACTCTTTGATCCAACGTTGGGCACCCTCCACCAACCTCAGGCTTTTGTGCCAATTGGCCGTATGCACCTCACGATTGTTGTCTTTCTATATTCGCGACCTTTCACGCATTCATCAAAGCTGGTATAAAACAGAGGCGCTCTTCAAATGCTCTCCGAAACCTCTGAAACATAGCTGCGTCTTCCAGAGTTCTTCGCACCACAACAATGGACAACCAGAGCGCCGATCGCCGCGCAACCTCGCGGTCCATAAAGGCTGCTCGCCGCAACGCTGTCGATTTTAATGCCTCAGGCAAGGTCAAAAGCGACTACTGGCACCAAGGATTATCCTCCGAAGTCGTATCTCGTAACCATAGCCAGTTAACGGCCATCCGTTTTTATCCTGAAGACGGGGTTGGGGTCGGTGTTGCTTTAACGGAGTGCGAGTATACTCAGGGTATCGTCATGCCTGAACAATCGATATTCACCCAGTTGCCAACCAATATGCAGCACGTCAAGGAGGGAGTGCTTGTAATCACAGTGCGTCCGCTACTCCACACTATCAACAAGTAGTTTGACCAGTTTCTAGTGGCCGGGGTATCAGCATTTAAAATGGAAGGCTGATATCGTCTTCGTTCACCCAAGCGGCTTTCCTCTCACTGTCGGGCACATGGCTTCTCAGATTGCATGCCGTTGGCGTCGCTTTTATCAGGTGCGCCGCACGTATCTCGCTCAGTTAGTGTTTCTGATTTGTTCGGCAGCAACATAGTGGGAATTTTCGTGGTCCTGGCCGTCCTCTAGGCGCCAACCACATTAGTTTCAACCACCTTCGTCTCCTTCAATTGTATTCTAATGATGGGCGGGTTTGGCAGGCTGAGGTGTCATATATGAAAACGTAGATCTAAACTTGGCTTCTTGATATGACTAGTGAAGCGTGGGATCAGGAAGACAGAGTATGCACTTACAGAGAACATAAAGTAAAAAGTCGGCTTACGGGCACGCAAATCAAGGTGCTACCAGGGTTCGAACCTGGGTTTCGGGAACTTCAACGATAATCAAAATCCCGAGTGATAACCACTACACTATAGCACCACTGCACACACGTTGGACCTAGGATAGACTAGAATCTATCGACCAATTAGTGCCAACAATTATGAAACAAAAAGACATTCATTCATTCATTTTATCGTCTACTTTCGTAGATACAACCTTCCCTCAAAACCTTTCAAAACAACGTTACTGGTGACTTTACCTCTCGACTGTGAGGAATAGTTCCCTAGGAAAAACTCAAAATCTTGCCAATCCTGCTCTGACTCAGAGTGGAGGGAGTATGAGACTTCGATTTCTTTGAAGTTGAGAAGTACAAGTGCAGCTGAATCGCCCAGGGTGCGAGTGTATGCAAAGACTTGCTCGTGGTCCGGAGAGAGGTCGACAAAATTGCCATAAATCTTGCAAAAAGGAAAATGGAGTGAGACGTCTCATTTTTCTAGGCTAACAACACAAAGGTGGAGCAACTTACCAGAACGTCATGAGCTTTACGCACTTGTATGGCTTTCTTCCAAAAACTGAGCACACTGCCCTCATCCTGGGCTTGTACGGCCGCATTCCATACTTCATAGTCTTCGTTGACCCGCATCCATGGCTCCGCCGTCGTGAAACCTGCGTGTTCCGTAGCGTTCCACTGTTGTAGATGACATTTAGAACGATGCATAATACCGAGGAAAAAGCCAGTAACTCTCACCTGCATAGGAACACGAGCGTGGTCTCGAGCCTTACGTTGAAAACCGTCCAATACATCTGACATATCGACCTCCCCACCTCCTGCCTTTTCTTGGCGTTCCTTAAAAATTCTACATGACGAGAGTGAGGCTCAAGAGTCGGCACAAATTTATGTGAACACACCTGTTCCAATAATTCTGCGATGCTACGTCTTTGTATTCCTCAATGCCCCACGATCTCGGGAAGTTCTTCAAGCCAAGCTCCTGGCCTTGAAATACATATAATGTACCACAAAGAGAAATCTCCAGGATCGCGAGCATTTTTGCAGAGAGCCCGCGCCACTCTTCGGAGTCATTGCCGAAACGAGAGACCGCGCGCGCATGGTCGTGGTTCTCGATAAAAACCCTAATAAGGAAAAGATTATCACTTGTGCTGAACGACAGGGGAGCGGCTTTACGTGTTCCAAAATCCCTCATCACGTTTGTATCTCTGCCACCTCTCTACGACTCCCCTAAACTCCGAGACCTTCCAGTCCCTGTGGATGAGCGGACTATGCCGAAGTCCTTGGGGTGAATCAAGGTCCATAAGCTCGAAATGGAATACCATGTTTAATTCCTTGTTTTGTGGAAGGACGTAAGCCGCTAGTTGCGACGCATCGTGGGTGAAGGGTGTCTCGCCCACAGTGATGAGATCATACTCTATGTTTAGGTCGAAGTGAGGAACAGGGAAAAAAATGTCGGCGTTACTAACTTGATAGCACCTTCTGGTACATCTCCTTAATGTACTCGTGGACCTTGGGTCTAGTAGAGGAATTGCCTGTAAGTTTTCAAAAGCTCATCGCTCAATTATCCAAGGTTCATACCCATTAGCAAAGAGCGTGCTTGCGGGCTGGTATTCCTGGTCCGGTTCCGTAATCGGCGCATCCGGAAGCCCTTCAACTTTCGAGATCAAATTGATCACATCCATCTGCGAAAGATAAATTCTATCGTAAATCACAGCGTTCTCAAAGATGGTCCTTACGGCATACCCTGAAACCGTCACATCCTCGATCCAGCCAGAATCGCATAAGGTCCCAAACCGCTTGTCGAACTTCAGGGTTTTCCCAGTTAAGGTCAGGTTGCTTGGCGACGTATAGATGGAGATAGGATTCTTCCGTCGTGTCATCATAATCCCATGCAGATCCTGCCAGGTTGGGGTCCCATATCCAGGCGGAAAACAAAGTCCACCAAAGAGGTGAAGAAAAGTGGCGTTTATTTTAAAGTTAGGGAGGGGATAAAAAACCAAGAAAAGGATCAGTTGGTATCCTTAACAACTAATTACACATGTGCATAATATACGTGCCTTGAAAGACTGAACGCCAGTTATTCCATGGCCGGCGCTTCCCTGTCTCAGAATCGATCTTTGGTGGGCGCCATATGTACCAATCCCGTTTAGGGTCGTCCTTACTTGATTTTGACTGGACGAACCACTCGTGCTGTTGAAATTTCAAGTTAGCGTGGTTCGCGTCAGGCTAGGCACCAGGGTCTGGCGCTAAGGGCTGTCAGGGGATGTACGGCGCTGACCTCATCTGATGAGTGATTCACCACAAGGTCCATCCTGCTCGCAAAAATGCCAGTATGACATGTGTAAAGCAAAGGAAATTCATGGAAACGAAATCGTCAGTTGAATGAGCGCGAGGAACGACTATTCTTCGGTTCGTACATTAGTTTCATCCCACGATCGTGCACACCCTTGAGGAGATTGTCCCAGTCGGCAAGGGTTCCATATCTTGGATCGATATCACGATAATCGGAGCTACGCGTGTAAACAGGGTTAGAGAACAACACGAAAAGAGACGAATAGGGAATGGGATAAAGCAAAAGCAGGGAAAGAGCTTAAGGTATGTACACCACGCACACAGACTTCGCAACGTTAATACCAACGCGACATGCAAACTAATGAAACATTTTTTCATCACAAGATGACGATACGTACATATCATACCCCATATCAGCTAAGGGCGATCGATAGATTGGCGAGAGCCATAGCACATCCGCACCCAGATCCTTTAAGTAATCGAGCTTCGCATATATACCGTTGAGGTCCCCAATACCGTCACCGTTAGAATCGAAGAACGATATAGGATAGATTTGGTAAACAACGCTGGATTTCCACCAGGGGCGGGTTGGCGTGAAATCAGGCATTTAAATTGATGGTTAAGTCTGAGGATGAAAGTTGCTGACGGGGCGGCCCTTCCAGATTATCGTGTTGTTAGGGCCGGAACGCCGGAGGGGAGGATCGATCCGAGCAATCGATGGAGCAACTGGGCACGAGGTCAAAGTTCTCTCTGTGAACGTGGTGTTAATGTGAAATTGCTTTCATTCTGTGACATGGTAAATTTTTGTCCTTACACTGATCAGGCTTAAAATCCTTTTATATAGTGGATCTTCTGGTGTTTGACGCTCGCCATTTCGCCATGGCACCGGTATCGTTCGTATAAACGCAGGGAAGGAGGGCGAGGGTTTTGAAAATCATGTGCGTGCCTAATTTCATTGCAGCTCGTGGAGTCTTACGGGACCTCTACTCGATTCAGTAACCGAGGACTCGGCTTGGAATAGAGGGCTAGAATATTCTAAGTGTTCGTACGTTCATCTATATTGATAGAAACAATGCAACCACATACACGCTGGTTATTTTTCCGGTAATGGCCACGATATCCCTGCAATGGAACGCACTGATATTGAGGAAATACTGGAAATAGAGTTTTGAGCTGGAAAGTGAACTGGAAGACGCGTCTGTCACATTTGTCATATGTTTAAGCGTCACGCTGTGACCATTTTGCTTGAGGCGCGTTGATCCCAGGTTGACCCCAGTCTAAGTTGCTGGAACTCTTCGGGTAGATATGGATGTCCTCGCCCTTGCCTTGAATGTTGAGCGCCAGGCGAGTAGTTATATTTCAGCCTGGAGTTTAATCAATAATAGTCTTAGATCATTATGGACTCGGGACTGGGTCATCAGCCTGCCTTGCTTTCTTCCCTTCCTTCAACCTCCAACGTAAACCAACTTTTGGGTCGATACTCAGATCCTCCTCGCATAAATCCTGTAAAACGTCGACAGGTAATTCTGAGATCTCTCTATTTGTAAGTTCCCATCCAATATTTGGCGCAATTTGCTGTCGCTGTTCCAGATCTGTGAGAGGCGTTTGCACGCGATGCCACACATTTCCCGAGTCGTCATGCTCCATTTTCAATATACGGCGTAAACAATAAGAGAAATCATCAGACGGACCATACGATGACCACCGTTGTACAAGGGGTAAGTGAGCGTCGCTAAAATCCGCTCTACCCCAGTCAATCAGGACAGGGTCATCGTTAGGAAACCGAAGAATGACGTTGCCAAGGTGTATATCACCGTGTGTCACACCGTATCTGCGAAGTTGCCTTCCAAGGGCTAAAACCTTCTGCGAGATCGCTTCTGCCTTGATGGACGGTATATCGACCCCCGGATCTATTGATGCCATGGAACGACCAGGGATATATTCAAGAAGGAGGCCGTCGATATGGGAAAAAACGGGATGATCATCGTCACCGGATGGGGACATTTTGACGCGAGTCTCTCCGAAGAAGCGGGGAATAAGGCCGAGGGACTGGGCCTCCGTGAGATGCTCGTATGCCTGCCTCTCGGCGTTGTGGTACCTCTGAGCGAATTTCCAGTAGAACATTTCACAGAACCAGTACGGGTCCTCGTTGTACGAGATACCGTGTAGAGGATAACTAGGACACCCTCCGTATTTCCTTAGTTGAGGAGGGAGCTCAGTTTGGAGTCCCACCTCCCGCAGAAGGCTCCACGCCAGGTCAATTCTTCGAGTATCCCCAAAACGGCGGTCTGCCAGTTTTAGAATCAATTGACTGGGAAGACCAGGTAGAGCGCCTAGCGTATCTATGTTGAGTGTACTGGGCTAGAGCAGCTCCGCAGTAAAAACGTCTGACTCCTAATGTAGAGAACATTAGAAAAGTTGGGGTTGCTCGTTGTGAGTTCAGTAGCTTTGTCTTATGCGGTAATCACGGTTGTACTGGTAATCGGAATAATAGGGTATGTGAGTTTAATTCCTGTGGAGCGTTATGGAACGTCGACTTCTAGTACTGAATACTGAGTGACCAACTTGAAGGGCGAGAGGTGGCTATTCACAAGTGCCCATTTATTCATCCTCATTGATGGAAGCAGGCAATCACATACCTAACTGTCAACTTGTGAGTAACTGTCACGATTTCCTTGTAACAATACGCGTTAATATTGTGAAAATGCCGCTCTGAGTGGTAAAGATGAAAAGGGAACCGACAAGTGGGCTGTCACACTATTTGGAAATGCGGCATCATGGCGCATCTTGGGCGCATCACAATTCTTTTCTTTTCTTTTTTTACGCATTCTATCTGTTTTCATTACAGTCCGAAAGCGCTACAAGTATATGCTCCGTTCGGTACTTCACCGCTCTCAAGTGTGCCTCTGCACCCGTCCCATTGCACGTCTCTTATCCTATCCGCATTTTCGAAAAATGGCCTCGACCGCTGCCGTTAAACCAACAAATCAGCATTTCTCCGTTGATCCTAGCACTGGTGAAACTGTGGTCGATTTAAGCTTCGTTGAGGAGCCTCTCAGTATGCCCGCGTCAGAAAAATACGGTTGGGCCAATTCCAAGCTGGCGAAGCCATTGGGCCAGATAATCGTTACCTGCTTTCTTACAAGTTAGGCTGGGGTATGAGTTCTAGTACCTGGTTAGGCCGTGACCAAAAGTGAGTTCAGCTTCGTCTTTCAAGAACCTTCAGCCTGAGCACATCTTCATGCAGAGAGAATACATACGTAGCAATAAAGGCTTTAACTGGATATTATACAGGCCTTTTGAAGAAAGGAATTGTTTGGGAGCTGGAAGCACTGACGAAAATCTCGGAAGACCAGCCACAATCCCCTCATTGTCTGAGGCTACTATCTAGCTTTACGGTTCCTGGGAAAGGTAGTGCAGGTGAACACATGTGCTTTGTCACTCAGCTCCTCGGGGGAGATGTTAAAGCTCTGTGGCAATCTGGGAATGGTAAATGTTTTCCGCTGAATTTAGCCAAACG
Source organism: Myochromella boudieri (assembly GCA_018221655.1). NCBI lineage: Eukaryota > Fungi > Basidiomycota > Agaricomycetes > Agaricales > Lyophyllaceae > Myochromella > Myochromella boudieri. The sequence goes on from JABCKU010008197.1 coordinate 32,848, forward strand.
TATACTTCTCCACACGTTACGTGGAATATCGCACGCACATGCATCCGGAGTCGTGCACACCGATCTCAAACACGATAATATCTTCTTCGATACGGGGATGTCAAACGTAGAAATCGAGAATTTGATCAAAGCTGGCCCTCCTCGTCTCCATCCTCCGGAGCAAGCGCAGGATGGGATCATCCAGGCGGCTGTTTCTCAGCCGTTACCTCTTCCTTCGTGGGATGAGGCTTTGAAACGGACATTTGTTCTCTCAGATTTTGGGAATGGTGCGAGATTGAACATATATTGATAGATCCTGAATTTCCTTTTTAGCCCAGCCTATCGCAGGCCCAAAGGTCGACGAAATCACAGCTCTATCCCTTCGGCCTCCCGAAATCTTCTTGGGAGGACCTTGGAATGAAAAGGCAGATATATGGACCTACGGGTACTTGGTACGGACATTTACAAGCTTCAAAAAAGTCCCTCTTTGAATTATATTCACCACGCAGATCTTCGAAATTGTCACTGCAGAGCCTCTTTTCTATTACAGACCTAATCGAAATTATAACCTCGAAGAAGTCGAAGCTATGTTCTATCAAATGTTGTGTTATACGTGTGAAGACTTTGAACCCGAGCAAATGAGGACTGGGAAGATGACCTCAAAATATTTTGATACAACTTGTAAGTACTGAGGACACCTATAACCATTGTTTATGACACCTCACAATTCACATTCAGGTAACCTGCGGAAGCGACCTGAGCTTATTAACTACTCTTTCGAACTATCACTGAGTGATCGCGAAGGACTGGGGAATGCGGATGTTCTATCTACTGCTGCTCCCCTGCGGAGGTGCTTAAGACTCGATCCAGCTATGCGGGCAAGTGCCGAAGAGCTCTTACTTGATCCCTGGTTTGTTGGCGTGGATTAGGAGAAGACAATGCGCCGAGCTCCCACGAGGTCAAGTACCACAGCCTCCCTATCCATGATCAGCCCTTGCTGATGGTATAATGATAATCGTGCTTTGAAGACGTCTCGTTCGATTCAAGAGTAGGACACTTTAATATAGGTCAGATGTATTTATTTAATTTTGCTAGCGCCCCCCCCCTCTCAAGCTGTAGCTCTTCTCCCCTATGATGTGCTTCTCGATTCATCAATATGGGTGGCTCCCACAGGTTAGCAGAGCCCCGCTGGTGTACCGGTGCACACCCCAACACATTACAGGCAATAGAAAGTAGAATACTGTATCGGGGAGGTCTCGTTCGATTCGAGAGTGGGGCACTGGCGCTACATTATGCCAGTAATTCTTTTTTCTGCTGGCATCCCCATCTGCTGCTCTTCTCCCCCCTTGTGGTTTACTCCTCAACTCATCAATACAGATGTATCTCACAGATAAGCAGAGCCTCGCTGGTGTACCGGCGCACACCTCAACACATTGAATTGATTGTAATATGGCAATAGGATATTGTATTGGGGAGGTCTCGTTCGGTTCGAGGGTGGGGCATACGCATCTGATATTTGCCTTTTTTAGCTTCCTCTTTTGCTCTTCTCCCCTGCGACGTGCTTTTTGACTCATCAATATGAATGCCTCTCACAGGCAGGCAGAGCCCTGTTAGTGTACCGGCGCACACCCCAGCACACATGTGACGAATCAATGAAGATTGTGCATTGGGAGGATCTCGTTCGATTCGAGAGTAGGGCGCTGATATACCGGCCAACAATAATCTTTTTTTCTGTTGGCGTCCCCCCTTTACCGTTTTTCGGACTTTCCCCCTTATGGTGTACACCTCGGACCTCGACTCGGACTCATCAATACGAATGTATCTCACATGCTAACAGAGCCCCGCTGGTGTACCGGCGCACACCCCAACACATTATAGGATATGGAAGCATGACATTGTATTGAGGAGGCCTCGTTCGATTCGAGAGCAGGGCACTACTAAGATTTATGTTGATTTTATTTTTGTTAGCACCCCCCCTGCAGCTCTTCTCCCCTATGGCGTACTCCCGACCTGGCATCAATACGAGTGGCTCTCACAGATAGGCAGAGCCCCGCTGGTGTACTGGCGCACACCCCAACACATTAGCACTTATATATGGAAAGTACGATATTGTATTGAGGAGGCCTCGTTCGATTCGAGAGCAGGGCACTAAGTGAAACCCGATTTGATTTTTGTTACCACCCTCTCTGCAGACTGCATCTCTTCTCCCCTACATAGCGCGCTCCTCGACCCGGCATCAATACGAGTGGCTCCCACAGATAGGCAGAGCCCCGCTGGTGCACGGTGCACCGGCGCACGCCCCAACACATTAACGGTAACGTGGAATACGTACGATATATATTAATATTGTATTGGGGAGGCCTCGTTCGATTCGGGAGCAGGGCACTTGTATATTTCGATTAGTGTTTTTTGTTCTACTGGCGTCCCCTGCTGTTCTCCTCTCTCCGAGTCCCCTGAGTCCTATGGCGGGCCCCTCCGAGTCGGCTCATCAACGTTTAACGTTCAACATGAACACGAATGGCCCGGGCTCTTATGGGTAGGCAGAGCCCTGGTGGTGTACTTGTACCGGCGCACACCCCAACACATTCTGAGACATGGGCTCGACAGGATATTGCATTGGGGAGGTCTCGTTCGATTCGAGAGTAGGGCAGTGCTATGTTGTCCCAGTAGTCTTTTTTCGCTGCTGGCGCCCCCTTCAAGTTATTTATGGTGTGCGCCCCAGGGCCGACTCGTCGAGACAAATGTATCTCATGGGGTATAGCTAGCGTAGCCCCGCTGGTGTACCGGCACACACCCTAACATACATCGGCCAACACTGAAAGTACATGGGGTATATTGGGGAGGTCTCGTTCGATTCGAGAGTAGGGCAGTGCTATGTTGTCCCAGTAGTCTTTTTTCCGCTGCTGGCGCCCCCTTTAAGTTATTTATGGTGTGCGCCCCAGGGCCGACTCGTCGAGACAAATGTATCTCATGGGGTATAGCTAGCATAGCCCCGCTGGTGTACCGGCGCACACCCTAACGCACATCGGCCAACACTGAAAGTACATGGGGTATATTGGGGAGGTCCTCGTTCGATTCGAGGGCAGGGCATGAGTAAAAGCTGGAATTTAATTTTTTTTTACTATCGACTCCGTCTGACCATGGGTTTTCACCTAGATTAAACTGTCAACTATACGGAAGATGATTAGCGCGTAGAGAGCACTAGTTCGGCTCTCACCTACGGACAACTCCGTCGTGTAGCCTCAAGCGCCTGGTTGTGCTTGATCAGATAGTGACTTCGATGGGGCTCCACATGAATGAACTGCTTCTTCT
>JABCKU010008198.1:0-10929 GCA_018221655.1 Myochromella boudieri
AGGAATGACCGGCGACGTACAAGGTTACACAGCTTTATTCAGCCTTTCCTACTTTGGTACAACGGGCCCTGCTTTTGATGTTTGTTCAGTCCGATGCGACAGTTAGAGAGTTAGAGAAGTGCAAGGAGCCTGAGACCTGACCAGGGTCCAATCGCCAATTAGTAACTCCACTGACAGCTGTCACCAAGAGTTTTGTTTTTTTGAAGCGTTCAGCTTGTTCATGCTCCAGCCCCTCAATTATGTAAATTTGGAAGAGATATATCGCCATTAAGTCTACAGCACTGACGACGCTTCCAAGTTCAGCCCGATCTCGGTGTATGGGGTCCTTATCACGCACTATAATCTAATCAGCTCGGGCCCGGCAACGCTGTGTACCGTGTCAGTCCGGCTTTCCATAAATAGGTCACTCGGATCACTCGGATGATTACAAACCGATCGTTCCACGTCTCCTACCAATTTAAACTCAGTTGTGCCGGTCCCTTGATCGAGGCTCGCCTCATGGAGGGAACGGTAAGCGTCAACAACGCGCCAGCCATCGAGCATGAGGAGCAGCAGTACCTCCAGCTCATTCGACGCGTCCTCGACATCAGTGACAGACATCCAGACCGCACAGGCACCGGGACCATATCCCTCTTTGCCCCTCCCACCCACCCTCCACTTCTCTCTAGCAGACTCCGCCCTCCCACTTCTCACCACAAAACGCACCTTCCAACAGTGAATCATTGAAGAACTCCTCTGGTTCGTGTATGGGTCCACCGACTCGGCACTACTCACTAAAAAGGGCGTCAAGACCTGATATGGGAACAACTTCCGCGCCAGGCCTCCTAGACAGCTGGGCCCTGTATACGGGTTCCAGTGGCGACATTTCGGAGCAGAATACGTCGACTGCGACAGGGATTCCGCGGGACAAGGCGTAGACCAGCTACGCGCGAGTGCATCAAGAAAACCCAACCGACCGACACATAAACCTCAGTGCTTGGAATCCCAAGGGTACGTCATTATCCATTCCACCAAAACTATGCATTTCAAGTCGATTCAATAGTTGAGCCCTAGGTAGGATTCCATGCGCGGTCTAGTCAGAATGCCGGGTGACTCCCAGAGTGGTGTACGGGAGTGGTGGGAACATCATACGTGACTTGGATGGTAGTGGAACGACGGTAGGTGGGAGTTGTATCATGCAATCGTGATGATCTCCCCAGGAGTTGAACGTGCATGTTGTTATGAATGACTTGGCCCTCGATATCGGCCAGACCCACCTCCTATTCCTCCTAAGACTACTCAAATGAGTGGCCAGCAAGCATGTCGCGCGTGTTCAAGCTCAAACACAAACACGAATCCACGCCCAAGCTTCAATCCCCCCAGTGGTGTGGGAGCCATTGAAGGGGGGATGGGTCAAAGCCTTGCTGTTGGTGGGGGAGACGAAGGTGGCAGGTGGAGGCTGTGGTTCGTTCTTTCTGAGCCAGTCGTGCAGGGACAACGACGACGAGGGAGGCTCTCGACCTCGGGCTATCCATCACTCTACCCTTGTTATCATAATCCATGTTGTACATTGTCAACGTCACAAATAATCTGTTGTAGGACTGGCTTCAAGAATACCGAGTAACAATGTCAGAACCGCAAATATGTTTTCTCAATCTCATCTGGGACTGTCACAAAGTCTAAGCGTTATTTGAGAAGGGAGAGCTGAATGTCAGAGATATTCATGATGTAAGGAAATCCGCAGACATAGGAGTATTTGAACAAGCGCTCAGAGTGCCAAGTAGCTCGCAGAGGTATACCAGAGTGGTATGGACATGATGGGAAATGGTGTGACTGTAGCTACACTACAGCTGCTCTACCCGCTCGCGCTATAACGGCCAGGCACGTTATTTGTATGTCCTTATCATAGTGTCAGTACTTGACGAGGGCCCGTACTGAGACTCACAAGCAGAGATGTTAAACATAGCACGGTATACTAGTATGAACGAACCTGAAAAGTAACTTGGTTTCCGAGTCGATCGATCGTGGGACATCGTGATAGGAAAGTATGTAAGTATGTACGTACTCGTACAACATATCGAAAAGTTGACAACAGAACACTTGAATTTTCAAGTGAACCAGTTCAGCAGATTCACATGTGCCTCATCAACGAGGCGGCACTGTTCAATGTCTACCCCCTCCTTTGGTGACTCGGGCCGGATTGGCAAGCAGTCTAGCACTTCGCGCATACTCGGTCGCTGATGAGGGTCGGGTTTCCAACATCGCTCAATCAGATCCCAGAGATCGTCATCAAGGCCAATATCTTCACACGGGACTTTATGAGGCTCCCAATGAGAAGGTCGAGGTGGACGCCGACCCATCACAACACCGAACATTACAGCATGGTCGTTCAGGCTTGAGAAAGGAACCTTTCCTGAAAACATCTGGAGATAAAGCGTAAGCATAACGAAGTGTAAGTGGGGGTATTAGTGCCGGATGTCACCTCATAGCACACACAACCAAATGCGTAGACATCAGAGAACATCGTGCTGTGTTCTTGTTCACCATTCAGGAGTTCTGGAGCCATCCATCGAGATGTCCCACCCTTCATATCGGATGAAAAGGAAGATAGCTGGAGAGCACGGGAGCCAGATGCTGTGGATAGACCGAAGTCTGCTAGACAAGCTTGGTGGGTACTCGTTACCAAAATATTAACCTGCCCAGACGTATATGCATCAGACAGATGTAAGTGATAAGCTGACAATACACACAGCTTTGAGATCACTGTGGACTATACTCGGTTCCATACCATGTAGATAGTTGAGCCCTTCTGCGATGTCAACAATCTAGGACTATGGGTTAATCTCAGCCTACCGCAGGTAGTCAATCCTTACTCACCAAAGAGGCTCTGTGGACATTGGGGGATGCATTAAGGAATGCTCGGACATTACCATTCTCCATCCAAGGTGAGACGAGTCCGATGTGTGTTAGATCACCAGGCGTATCATGCAAGCAGAGAAATGGCAGTACATTAGGATGTCGTAATTGTCGCCAAATCAGCATTTCATGAAGAACTTTCTACGTAGTAGCACCGCTCGTTTCAGTCAATTGAAAACAATCATTCAAAAACTCACTTTGAGTTCTTTAGTTTTGTCAGAATCTATAAACATCCTCAATACTTTCACAGCAACCTCCCGGCCTTGGTATCTCCCTTTCCATATGTCACCAAAGTGTCCAGCTGTAATCGCATAATCTCCTTCAAGAGTCACATCATGTTGCAGGAGTGATGACGGATATAGACCGGATTTCTTTGAAAGTCGAAGCAAAGCATTCATGAATGGGGCCCTGAAAATTCTGTCCAGCGTAGGAATGTCCAGTAACTGGTGAACCTCATGTAAGAACTCCGTCACATGAGATAGAAAACAGGAGGCACCGTTTGAAGTATGTCAAGCATGAACTGAGCTTCGTCGTCGCGAAGAGCGAGAAAAGACCTGTATTGCTCGCGGTCGGTTGTGATTTGGTACAAGTGAATGGACATTTCATCGATGTCAATGTTCAGGAGATCCCTAAATCCGGTATTTCCGCGCAAGTTTGTGAGGAAAAAACACAAGTTATTATTGATCTCCCTGAATCTTCGCAGAGATGTAAGAGTATCCCAAGATTTCCATGTGGTGAGAAAAGCTTTGAGGTCTGAGAGATCCGGAAGTACGAAAGAACTGAGTAAAGCCAAATACTGTCTAGAGGATCAATAGAGCTGTATTTCAATGTATTAGAGTGATCCTACAGGAAATAATTTGCAAACTCTGGCCAATTTTGCACACTCCATACGATCGACATCCATAGGGAATTTTGATACAATATGGACATTCATGAACTCATGTTTCATAAGCAGCCAGCTGGCCGGCTCGTCACAATCTGATGAAAAGTGAGGAAAAGTAGTTGCGCAGAGATGAACAAAGGTGTCAAGTTCAATCTCGCCCTAAGTAAATTGATTAAATCTAAAGCTTCTTTCTTTTAAAATAGCTTACCGCCGAGATCGCCGCCGCAGTGGTTTCTGAATTCTCTGCCATTCGACCGGCGTTGTCAAATGATTTCAAGTCGCCAAACAGTTCCGGGTTATCCCAATCCACAAAATGATCAGCCAAATTCTATGGATCGTGTTAACTTGGTTATCGCTATCATATCATAATGGCTCACAGGTTGGAGTGTAGGGGGGTAGTCCGCGGTTACTGGTGTGACAATCTGGGGGATAATGTTTTCGTCATGTTGTGGCCACCCTGAGATGGAAGGGTGGAACATGGCATGGTCGTTGTTCAACGGCATGCCCTACAGAATTTTGTCAACGTGACATAGAGATGCGGCGGCAAGAGAGTACCTCGTCTGGCTTGTCAAAAGGCTTCACTCGTTTCCACAGCCCACGAAAACCTGTATCAGCCCGTTCTGTTTCCACAATGAGCAACATCTAATCAAAGTGAACATGTAAGCACACCCACTGTTTCCGCTTGCATACGAAGCGGCTGCGATAACGTCCAGAACTTGGTCTCGAACGACAGAAGATATGCGTGAGTTAGCTAGAAGATTTTCTAGGGTATCAAAGAACTTGCGACCCTGCGACTGAGCGATGAAAATCTCAGAGGAGTTCTTCAGCATTAGTGCCCAAAGCTATTCCAGTCTGTTAGTAATATGGCGTGTATGTGAATTCATCTAATCCGCTCACTCGGGCAGCGGATACTTGTCCAGATGGTTCCCCGTACTTGAATTCACGTCTTAGGGCAAGAACAGCTTCCTTTGCGTTCTTTTCGTTCGCGGATGCTCGCTCACAAATTTCCATGATAAGACTCCAGTCTTCAGACGCTGTTGCAGTTACGAAGCCTGAGGGGGAATTTAGTACCATCAAACATAACGATGTGGAACCGTACCAATCATTCGAGTCAGTTCTGCTCCATATCCATCTCTTCGCTCTCTCTCTCGACCATGATCGCGTGAGTCAAGTCCTCTCACTTGCCCATTCGCCTCGCCTTCCCCTTCACGATCGCTCTCCTCGACCCTATTGCCACGACCCCCAAAATCCGACTCTTCCTTTCGTTTAGCTGCATCCATTTCCCGCTCATGATCGCCACCGTCATTGAGCGTTAGAGGCTCCTCTAAGTTTGCCCTCACCGCTGCATTAGTTGGGGAATCAAGCGGGCGCGATATCCTGGAAGTCACAGGGTTTGGGTTTTCTGCTGGCTCAATCTCCTGTAGCATTTGAGGTGCCTGCTGAGGATGTAAGTCGCGATCCCTCAGCAAGCCGAAGTTCGAGTTTGAGCCATAAGGTGAGGGACATCGGACATCGTTTGGTGTGAGTATCGGCGGTGATACACCTGGAGGGAGTGATTCGGAGGAGGAATTGTAAAATGGGAATGGGGCACGCAGCCGTGCCTCTTCAAGCCTTGAAACAATCCTCAACAGCAGGTCCTCGCTGGACGAGCGAAGAGGTGGGAGGGGGTCGTCGATGTATACGTCGTGATGAACTGTGACGAGGATCTCACTCTGTGCGGTGGCAAGCGTAAGGAAGAGACGCGATTGTTACGCATATGAACGGACAAACCTTCTGGACATGATCCTTTAATGGTTTGATGAAGTTTCGCTTGTTATTTGCAAAGATTCTCTTCATTACGACAGAGCATCAAGATTTTGCTTTCGCTGAATGGTGAAGAAAGGAAGTTTAACTTTGGCCGAGACTGGGTATCAGTAGTAATGCCAGAGACAGTGATGTGACGGGGAAGCTGTGAGATGGTAAGGTAAGCGCTGCCAGTGAGTGTTGGCCAGCAAGTAACAAGTCCTTCTTAGCACCGCTTCTGGCCTCAAGTGGGGAATAACATAGGGTTCGACGGCCACTGTCGTTGGTCAACGCTGGATGAGAAGTGATTGAAATGCTGTGCTTGTCATTGACGGTGGAAGGAAAAGGACCCATTGAGTTTATTTTTAGCATGGGGTCTGCTGAGCTGGTTCCCTCCGCTGAGAAGGGCAAAGTGAGATGTGTGTTGAATTGTCATTGATGTTCTGACAATGGTTAAAGGCTATTAAAAGTGGTCTGGGCAACGCAAAACCTAATGGTTAGAGTCTTCAATTTATCTGAAATATCTATCACGACCAAATCACGACTCAAATCGTCTAATCACCAAATATGTAACAACAGGCCCCATCACAGCTTGGCGCGTTCCACCAACAGCCTCGACAATCCCTGCGCCAGCGCAGGTGTCCCATTCAGCAATAATCGCATTCGTTCTCCAACGCCAGCGTCTTTCTCACTGCACCACCGTCAGACTATATGATCAGAATAAGAACAATTGCAACCCACAAGTTTTTGCCATCCTCTGACTTCAGCTTTCGCGCAAAGCTCTCGTACACTTCCGCTGGCCATCCAGACCGATTAATCTCTACCCCATCACTGTTTATCGTTTCGCCCATTACTCAAAACGTTTCTCTCGAATGGTGTCTGTTGTATCCGGTTCAAATGGCAGACCCGCTGTGAATTATAATCAGTAACAGTTCGTGGGTTATCTATCCATACTCTCTACCACTCAGACTCGACTGCTACGGTTGATGGGGGAATTGTTGGGGTACTTGCATACAAGGTACATGCCTTTATCTGATTAGATATCGCCGACATCGGCCGACAATTAGCCATTCAAGCGAGACCGGGACTTGCCGTCTCTCCAATTTATTACCATGACCATCATAACCAACACCAACGAACGCGTCAACGACGCGCCAGCCATCGAGCACGAGGAGCAGCAGTACCTCAAGCTCATTCGACGCGTCCTCGACACCGGTGACATCCGCCCAGACCGCACTGGCACTGGCACCATCTCCCTCTTCGCCCCTCCCTCCCTCCGCTTCTCCTTAGCAGACTCCACCCTCCCGCTCCTCACCACGAAACGTACCTTCCAGCGTGGAATCATTGAAGAACTCCTCTGGTTTGTGCACGGGTCCACTGACTCGGCACTACTCACCAAGAAGGGCGTCAAGATCTGGGATGGGAACGGTTCTCGCGCATTCCTGGACAGCCGGGGACTACACCACCGCCGCGAGGGTGACCTGGGCCCTGTGTACGGGTTCCAATGGCGACATTTCGGAGCAGAATACGTCGACTGCGACACGGATTACACGGAACAAGGGGTAGACCAGTTACGCGAGTGCATCAAGAAAATCAAGGAAAACCCAACCGATCGACGCATAATTCTCAGTGCTTGGAACCCCAAAGGTACCTATTCAACCATCCGACGCGTCGTACCTAACTAAATCCCCGTAGACATCCCACAAATGGCGCTCCCGCCATGCCACATGATATGCCAATTTTACGTGCATCTCCCAACAACACCCACGTCAAAACCCAAGCTTTCCTGCCTCATGTACCAGCGCTCCGCCGACCTCGGCCTCGGAATTCCCTTCAACATCGCATCCTACGCGTTGCTAACACACATGATTGCGCGTGTCACGGGTACTGACGCTCACGAACTGATCATTCAACTTGGGGACGCACACGTCTATCGTGACCACGTCGAGGCCCTTGAGGAGCAACTCAAGAGGGAACCACGGCCTTTCCCCAAGCTACGATGGGCGAGAGAACAAATAGATGACATTCAAGATTTTGTATATGGCGATTTTGTGGTTGAGGGCTACAACCCTCATCCCACAATCTCGATGAAGATGAGTGTATGATAGACCTGTGACTTGTACCATGATAGGATAAATAAAGTCCAATGATATATGTATTTTAATGTACACCTCTACGCATCCCATACTCTACAACGCAACCACTCCCAGTCCCAAAACAGCCAACGCAAGCCCCACAACAGCCGCAGAAATCTCTTTGCCCAGTGCCGCTGCAGATGTCGTCGTCGCCGCCGGAGCACCACTGCCAGTGGGACTGGCAGTACTTCCTGGCGTTGTGGCCGTACTGGCGGGGCTGCTCCCAGTCGCATTTGTGCATTTGATATCAGATGAGATTTGGAAGTTATTCGACAGAGTCAAATCGGCACACTACCGAATAGCGTATCAGCATGATGGCATGGAATGGAAACAAGAGGCGATCCCACATACCTGGTAAAGGTTCTTATCCCCGCCGTCAAAGACGACCTGGATGGTAACGTTCTGGCCATCCTTGAAGTTTGATGCATTCACACTAGACGCGAAATCCAAGTGGAAGCAGAAGAGACCCTCTCCATTGGTCTGGAAGAAAGGCACAACGGTATCAGTGAAGTTGTCGAAAGACGTTGGGTTTTCGGCAGTGGAGACGATAACACCAGCTACGTAGAGCAGGCGAATAATTAATTGAAATTTCTTCATTGGTAAGAAAAACTTGCTTACTCGTAAATTGGGGATGCTCCGAGTTCAACGTGAAGATTCCCCCAGACAGAGGGAACGTCGTCCTGTTCTCAGCTGTAGTTTTGTACCCATCTATGGAGCCAAATTCAATCAACACGCTTCTTTGCGCAGTAAAGAGCACATACCACAAAAATTGATCTCGCTTTCCTCGTTAAATTTACCACGCGGGGGAGGGAAGGACAACTGGAAGTGTGCAGAAACCACAGAGGCCAGAGCCAACACCAAAAGAGCCAAATAGCGCTGCATTACGAGTTATGGAGAGTGTAAATGAACAGCAGCAATAAAAAATGGATGTCTTGACCAAGTCCGAGAAAAGGAGCTGAAGTGGCAGGGCACGGGAGGTGAAAAAAGTTTTTTTGGGGTTATATATACGGTCACAGCATACATGACTCTACATGATCAATCACGAGAGCAATATTGATCGCGATGCGAGTATGTACGCGGTGCGAATAAGCCCATCCGCTGAAGCCGGTTGCCAACTACTCAAAAATTCTCAGTCAATATGTATATCCCACGAAAAAAAGAACCAGGAAGACGCACCAGAGGAACTATGACGAAGAGCCTATAATGTTTCAGACCCTACTTCCACGGCCAACCTCTTCAGCACCTCGAAAAAAAAAAAGAACCAGCACCGATCGGAAGCGCATCCGATCGACTTCGTAATTTTGCTGAGGCCCATCAGAGTCAACGGCCCCCGTCCAACAAGACGACCAATTCCCATGGAGTCTGCGTGGGTCCAGACGTTGCGAGCAACCCCACCAGACATCTGACCATATGACATTCCCTGAGTCAACGACGGTGCCTAGTTTGACTCGGGAACTCCCTCGTGACCATGCGTGAGAACATTGAGGTCGACTTCGCCGAGGACGGTGGGGTGGTTGGGAGTGACGGATGATGAGGATGCCATACGTACCCGACGATAGTATGAATATGTTGATGAACCTAACGTGTCTTCGATGTCGCCCCCTGACCTTTGAATGGAGGGTAGGTATATGTGGGTCTGACTTTGATATGAAGGAGACAATCCATGCGCCGTGGGCTAGGCAGCGAGCAGACTAGTCCATAAGATGTGGGCAAGACCAGACGAACAATATGAAAGTAGTGCTAGTCCTAGCACTGTAGATAGAGTGACCGCAACGTTGAGAAGCGATGATTACGAAAAGGAAAACGATGAAACGGCGAAGGGACAGAGATAGGGGAGGAAGGAAGAGGAGATGATGAGCAAAGAGGACAAGAGAGATATCAGGACGGAGAGATTTATATTGTTTGTTGTCGAATGTTGGGAAGTGTTGAGCCCTTTCTGCGGCACGGAATTATGCGATTGGCTGGACTTCTCGGTCATGTCCTATTTTGTCATTGGTCACAAGAGTGTCACAAGAGCTCCTCCACACCAAAGCGAAGAGTATTTGGGAGGAGTTATTCAACCCCAACAGCAGATTCTTCTCTAGTAGACATAATACATAATTTCCAGAAATCCATTTCCAAGTCCTCTACCTTCCTCTACTGCTTCTCATGTTCGCGACCTAGAAATATTAGTATGTTTCAACATGCGCCACCCTCAGTCCACGTCTCCCCACTCCAGTCCCTTCTCCAAAGTCCGCAAACAGCGAGTTAAGCACAGCAGCAAGTCTTATGCCCGCCTGCGCAAGTAGCTTCTCCACAATCAGTCGCTCCTTGATAACACCCGCGTATTCAGGAGTGTCGAGCTGCAGTAAAGGGGGCCGAGGCGACGACGAGTCCGTCGTTACATCGTCCGAATCACAATCGTGGTTGACATCTTCAGTAATATCGACTCCATTAGACAGTTCGTCAAGCTCTTTGGGCCACACGATCTCGCAATTCAGTGCATGGATTGGCTGTGCCCAGGCATATGGGCACAACGCGTCGTCATCCGTTCCACTCGACCCATGTAAAACGCTTCTGAACGTCGACATGACTGTCTGCCACACGCCGGAAGGATGTTCTTGTTGAGGGCAGGAGAGCCACGACTGAATCTCGTCGGCCCACTTATCAAGTACGCCTTCCCACATGATACGCCGGACGTAAGAGTCGTAGATCGTACCACGGAGCGCCCACTCTATTTGGCGCGAAGGTAGGGGCCGTGTATAGTTCTGGGGTGTCTCCCGGATTGCCTTAGCGATAAGGAGGCCGTCCCACACGGAATGGAGGTCTGAGAATCAATATTATCTTGTAATTTAGTCCAAGGTTGTTTGGGTAGGACACGTACTCGTAGTCCGACCGCCAAACTTTACTTTATTAGAATTTCCTCCACGATCTCGGCCAGTCAGGTGCAGGGGCATATGCAAGTCTCCAAGGAAGTGGACGAGGAACTTAAGCGCCTCGTTCGCTCTATCATGGGTCCCTTCGTTGTCGTTCATGTATACATCCAAGATATCTGTCGTGTTCCTGACTGCCCCCAGAACGTTATGTTTCCTCTCTCCAGCCCACCCCTTCGGCCCTGGAAACACGCATGTTTGAGACGGATAGTCATCAACGGCACCAACGTAATGCAACGGTGCAGACCACCGCATCTTGAATCTTGTACGGTCCGCCCAAGTTGCAATGGGGGCCAGGTGACATGGCGGCTCATACGGGTCA
>JABCKU010008198.1:11203-25721 GCA_018221655.1 Myochromella boudieri
GTTTATATAAGGGTTCCAAGGACAAAGACCAAGAAGCACTTCACCAAGAGATAAGAACAAAAGGGAATAGGGACGTGACCTAACCCCGGGTCACGGCGCGTCTTGCCGACGCGTCGATGAGTACCACACGTGGGCGCCTCATTTGCCTTTCAATACAACAGAACCGATTTATATTCTTTGTTTTCTTGCTCTAAATTAACAAATGGTTTTAAGAACTTACCCCCAACCCATCGTAGTACGTGCGACACATCTTCAATTATCAATAGTCGAATTCGAGCGAAGAGTCGTGAGTTTACTAAATACTACCATTCGGCGCAAACCTAACAATTAAGGCCCGAAGGCAATATCACGCTAAATTACAAACGAAATCGGCTACAACATAACCCTGACGCTCAACTAAAGCACACAGAAAGGCGAAAACTGACCCGTTTTTCATGAAAGGCTGAACAACCTTGGGTATCATATTCGTCATTATCGTTCGTCTACATGACAATACAGTGTTTGTGCTTTGTGCGCCTAACACGAGGAGGATTTGGGCGTTATATATCCCCTGTCGCTCGCAGGAGCTGAACAAGGCATGTGAGTGCCTCCTCCGTATTTTCTCCAGTTTTTGACGAAGTTTCGAAGAATTCACAACCAAGCTGTTTAGCAAGCTCAGCCCCTTCCAATGTCGAGACTTGGCGATCCAAAGACGCGTCACAATGTGTTGCAACCAGTATGAAGGCCGACCCCCCCTTTGTTGGAATTTTACGTATGAATTGGCGGTAAAGCTCAATCTCGTTGAAAGTCGATCTGGAGGTGATTGAATACATCAAAATGAAGCCTCGACAGAGTCTGCGAGAGTGGTTGAAAGTCGTTCAGCACGATACCATGTCTCTTCATGTTGGTACTACTTACCTCATGTAAGCATCCATCCACTGGGGACCTGCCCATCGTTGAATAACGAAATTGAACATGGATATATATTCGCGTACCATTTTCAAGTGATGGGTTGACATCAAAGACTTCCAAAAGACTTGCTTCGTTATCTACTACCAGGATCTTCCGGTACGTGTCTTCCTCGGTCCCCAAATGATATCCCTGTACTAGAGTGAATATAAAGACGCAGAGCTTAACGAGCAAAAAAGCCTACCTCTAAAAATATTCAAGGAACTGACCAAAAAGCATAATCATCTCAAATCATAGCTCACCTGTAAACCATCCAGAAGCAAGCTAAATAATTCGCCAAATCACTTGAGCCGCTGGGATGGAATAGGAAGATAGTTACCCGGAGGCCTAACGCAGTTTTACCAGAACCATCCTTCCCAAGAAGCGCTATGCGCCAGAATTCTGCAAATTCCATGCGACGGATTAAGATCTTGACAAGCCTAAGAGAGGAAACTCGGATATAGTAGAGAAGGGAGAGTCTAGGTACGTATGTGTGTCGTGTCAAATAGTACCTTTGCTACCACTGCTGGCACTGCCAGCCGGAGGCTGTCCAGGTGCGATACCAAAGGCCAACCATTTAGGTTACTTACGAGTTGTTGCTGATGACAACTTTTGCGTCTAACCGTAAACGCTGAGGGTGTGTGTACTCGCCATGAAGACCTAATGGCCTGATAGTGGGTAGCGAGCTGAATTTGAGACCGAGGCAATAGGAGTGTCACGGTTTGTTATCAATAGCGATCATGACAGGGATCCTTTTACGCGTCGAAAGACGTCGGCCTTGTGGTCTAGTAGCATGATACCTCCTTCGGGTGTAGCAATCCGCGCTGTAAAGCGTAAATTGGAGGTGGTCCTGGGTTCAATTCCCAGTAAGGCCCTTTTTCTTGCAAAGCAAAAGCGTGTTTCTATGCCGCGCAGTCACTTACATCGTTGTCAGCCTTAGCCTAGGATACGTAAATCAAACAACACTTCACGTTGAGAGTACAGCTACCTCGCTACACTTCACCATCTTCAGAATCGAGTCAACAATCCAAATCCTCCCACTCGCTGCGCACAACCAGTTTCCGTCAACGTTCTTATACTCAGATCTCGAGGCCCGAGGCCTTTGCTAAGCCCTGAAATCTTGTCGGACGAGGACTTACATCTTATCACTAGTGACAAATCCAGGCTATAGTTCTCGAGTTCAAACCTTCTCACTCCGATGGGACTGACAGAGATCTTGCAAGTTGGACTCCTTGGGCAGGGTGGCACTGGTAAAACTTCGTTTTGCATTCGGGTAAGAATGTTCGTCCGACATTCCATATTGTACTCTGGCGATTTAGACAATTCAACAATTCAGGTTGCCGAGGGGTACTTCCCGGGTGAGTCATGGTCCAGAAATGCTTGTATTTTCCAAGCTGAGTGAGGAATCTGTGCTGCTGCGCGTATAGAGGTAATGTCTCCTGGGCGCAATGAGTTCCACTTTTTAAACTCACTCTACATAAACAGGGCTATGACCTAGATATTGAAGACATATACTCCAAGGCCCTTGTAGTGGACAATAAAATATGTGTCCTGGAAGTCATCGATATTAATCCCTCATTTGGTATGTGCCTGTTTGAATTACTTACATTTATCCGACGATGATAATAAATTACAGAATTGCAACACGCAAGATGGAGTGATTACTACATGAAGTAAGTTGCACTATGATGTTAGCAACTTCGTCCACTGAGGAACTCCCACGACTATTTTTGCAGAGACTGTCAAGGCTTCATTTTAACATACTCAATTACCTCAAGATCAACTTTCGATGCAATCGAATCATACCGACAGTGCATTCGCAGAATTTCAAAAGAGGCAGAATCGACCGTCGTATTGGTTGCAACGCATTGCGACATGTCCCTAGCTCGCAAGGTCTCTACATCGGAAGGAGTTGAACTTGCTAGACAACTCGGTTGTGAATTCTTCGAAACCTCTGCAAAAACCGGGGAGAATACGGAACACGTACTCACCCGTCTTGTTCAACTTATATGGGCCACAGGGGATATAAAACGCGTAAGATCTGCCCAAGCTACCCACACAAGAGACAGACAGTATACATGTGTTGTGACGTAATGGAGACGCAGACAAGTACTCAGAAGGTTTTGTTGAGGCTCATAAAAAGTAACCTTTTTCTCCTCATCAGTTTAAATTGAGTTTGACGAGGTTGCAGAATACGCCCCTGGGTTCATGACCCAGCGAAGCCCATGCGCGTCCTCTGACTTTATTACTACCTTTTACTCTAGATGTCAGGCAGTTGCTGGCGCTTTGGCAGCACGGCCTGGCTGTGGCGGCTGTGCTGAGGGTAGTAATGACATTTGACAGCACAGTCCTTCACCACTACAGCGTCCGCCCAACTATATGCAACAGTCTTGATTGGTTTTTAAGCTCTTACGATCACCCGCCTCTTCTTGAACCTACATCTCGTCACCGAACCTATACCTTCAAAGTACTTTTCCCAAAAACAAAGTGTTGTATTGCCTGTCGAGTTTCAGAAATGCCGCACCCTTCAAACCTGCTCAATTTGATGGAATGGTCAGAGGACTGGAATGTTGGGCTCCTTGGGGAGAGTGGTGCTGGTAAAACTTCGTTTTGTGTTAGGGTAAGCATCTTCATTCAACATCCATACAGGCGGCTTACTAGATAATTCAACCATCTAGCTTAGTGAAGGCTACTTTGCAGGTGAGTTATGATGTTGGGATGGCCTGTGCTATCTAAACTGACGTCGCATAGAGGTAATACCTTTTCAGCTCAACAAACCCTACTACTTTTTTGAACTAAGTCTACAGTATGTGAGGGTTAACGGCAGGTACACCAAGATCCTTAAAGTGGATAATGAAGCATGCTCCCTTGAACTTACTGATATCAATCCGTCATTTCTAAACTTGTAAGTGTGTACCTCTTTGCATTGTAGTTTATACGACGCTGATGAGACATCGTAGAAGATTACCAAACGAGGGATACATTGATCGCTACACGAAGTGAGTAGTGTAAGCATGATAGCACCACTATCCTACTGAAAATTTCCACCACTGTTCTTGCAGAGGCTGTCGAGGCTTCATTTTGATGTATTCAATCACCTCCAGGTTAACTTTCGATGCCATCGATTCATACCGGCAGTTCATTCGTAGAATTCCAATAGAGGAAGAATCGACCGTCGTCGTCTTGGTTGCAACACATTGCGACACTGTGTCCCTGGAACGCATGGTCTCTACGCTAGAAGGAGCTGTGCTTGCCAGACAACTCGGTTGTGAATTCTTCGAAACTTCTGCAAAAACTGGAGAGAACATGGAACAGGTACTCGCCCGTCTTGTTCAGCTCATGCGAGCCGCAGAAAGTACAAAACGCCTAGTATCTGGTTATGCTACCCACACGAGGCGCTGTGTCATCATGTAGAGAAGTTGCAAGAAAGATGTCTAAAGATGTACAGGTGCCAAGCTGGGTTCAATTCCCCGTTAGGCCCATCTTTCTAAATTTCCTTCGCTTCTATCATCCATCTGGCGAAGTAAATTAGACTGACATTGACAAGAGTCATTTACCACGTCAAAGGTCACTGCCTTCCACTGCCAACTCTCTCGCATGGCATAGTGCATACCAGTATTTATTGTTCTCTGTCGTACCTATATCCCGCCTATAGCACAGTCTACATTCCATCCCTATTACGACCTCGCCGCGGCTGGATTGGCTCAAGACTTGGGAGAGGTATGCATCACACAGCGTTCAGGAGAATCATTTGCAACCTATCTAATCTTCTCATCCCTAGAAAATATGGCACCAGAGGCATTTGTAGATTTCGAGTATGTTGCACTCCTTGGGGAGCCCGGTTCTGGAAAAACTTCGTTGGGCATCCAGGTAAAATGATTTTCAAGCGGTTTCATAGCGTCTGGCTGATAGTGAAAGCGTGGTCGTATCAGTTTTCTCGGGAGCATTTTGCAGGTGAGCCATTGTCATGTAAAAATCCGGAAATGCTATACCCGCGTACTGAGTTAGCAATTGGCATCCAGAGGTAATCCCCCTAGCTTGATGAATATGTGCATACTCATGGTCAATTTTTTATGGTAGGGCTATGATCCTTGGCCAGAAGAACCGTATCGAAAAACACTTTTCACAGAAGACAGAGTATGTTTGTTTGAAATCTCTGATCTCAACGGAACTTTAGAAACTAGGTGAAATTCGTTTCACCTAATTTATCGAATGATGACGCTGAATTGTTACTAGGTGGATAGACGCCTTGATAAAGTGCGTTTCGTCAGCATGGTTCAACTACGTTGCTCCCATTGAACACCTTTGGATTGTCTCTAAAGCGGCAGAAAATGTCGCGGCTTCATTCTGACGTACTCAATCACCTCGAGGTTTACCTTCGATCACATCATCTTTTACCGCCAGCTCATAAGCAGAATTGCAACGCAAATAAAACCGATACTCGTACTGGTTGCCACGCATTGCGACCTACCCCACGAACGCGAAGTCTCAACGTCGGAGGGAGCTGAGCTTGCTAGACAGCTTGGTTGCGAATTCTTCGAGGCTTCTGCAAAAACTGGGGAGAACGTTGAACACATATTCACACGTCTTGCTCACCTTCTGCGGGCGACAAAAAGTATAAAAAGTCTAGGAGCTACTCGCGCTTCCCGCACACCGTACAAAGAGTGTCTCGTGATGTAAAGCAGGAGAAATAACTTGAAATAAAGACAGCTGGTTTCCACACGAAAACAATCAATTCGTCTTGATTGTAACACTTCAATCACTTCTGAAAGTCATAAACCACTTCGATGTTATTGCCTTTAATTGCAGAGGATATGATCCGCCAACTATCACTTGTCACAATACATATTACTCGACCCATGCGACACGGCCCACCACGGACTTCCTCTCCCCACTAATATCCTCGTAGCCATTCCGTACCGCCAGCCGCCTCGTCCTAAAGTAAGTTCCTGTGTATTATCTGCCGTTTAACTGATCCCGAAGGTTGTTTCATGGACCTCCCTAGTGATGGATCAATGGAATATAGTTCTCCTTGGAGATTTTGGTGCTGGCAAGACTGCATTGGTGGAACAGGTTAGCATATCCCAGAGTTTACCTATTCAACACTTCGCCTTCTGAGCTCGAGCCTCGTTAAGTTTACAATGAGGCATTTCTCTAGCAAGTCGTTGATAATCTTCATAAAAACGCATAGTCATAATGTCCTACAGAGGTAGCCGCTGATATTGTAAGAGTCAGAGACGTGGCTTACTACGCTATTGCACAGAACGACTATGACATGACGTTGGAGAACTCGTACCGGAAAATGTTGGCGGTTGACAATAAGAAGTGCTTCCTGGATATTACAGACGTCAGTTCGTTTTATTATGGTGTGTGGTTACGTATATCATTTTAGCTGGTTTCATTTGATGCCATCTTCGTTTACAGAATACTTCGGAGGGTGGGACGCGTTAATAAAGTATGTTTTCCGCATGCTGCCGTGAAGACAATCACCGTCAGGCCTGCTGATCAACGACGGATTCACCTTACAGGGGAAATGAAGGTGTTATCCTAACATACTCAATCACCTCAAGGTCAACCTTTGCAAGCATCGAAACCTACCGTCAGCACGTACGCAGAAGCACGATGTCACCAATTATTATCTTGGTTGGCACGCATACAGACATGGATTCTCATCGCGAAGTTTTAGTTTCTGAGGGGACCGAGATTGCCAGACAGCTTGGGTGTGAGTTTTTCGAAGTGTCCGCTAAAACCGCAGAGAACGTCGAATATACATTTGTACGCCTTGTACAGCTTCTGCGAGAGACAAGAAATACCAAAGCCTAAGATTAGCTCTTTCGATAGTCACAAAACATCGAACGCAAGTTCAGGCCTAACTAGATTATGAACCTGCCTTCTTTTGAAATCCCTTAGTAGTTACAGGGAATAGATTTCCCCTAGGGGATGGGTGATAACCACCCGGAGGTCCGTGAAGGCGTCGATGTCAAACCGCCCGTACCCTGATGCACCTCTATCATAACAAACAACATATTGTGATTAAAGATTGTTTACCCGTTCGAAGGTGGACACACATACCCCAGCCCACGAAGACCTGCAAAAGATTCTGAATGGATTGTGGATCCGTTAATGTTCACGTATCCTGTTCAACCAGAGCCAAACTTAGCTTTCTCGAGGATAAATGTATATAGAAGAGTTGGTACCTGCTCTCAGGCGCGATGCAACGTTTTGAGCCGAATATATATTGTTAGTCCAGACAGACGACGTCAACGAGTATTCTGATGCATTTGCAAGCTCAACAGCCTCGTCGATCGTGTTCACGGTGGCGAATGCTACCACTATAAACCTGGTGTTTCAACACGCATGCCGTTGATTTAGACATTGCTTGAACATTACCTGGGCCAAATGACTCAGTTTGCCAAAGGCTCATTTCCTTTTTTACATTCTGCACCAAGTGCGGCTGCACCACCGCGCCCTGGGTCTGTAGGTCGCCTAGTATCAGAGTTGCACCACCCTCCACTGCTTCCTGGACCAGCTTCACAACATTCTTCGCGGACTGTTCGGTGAACAATGCGGACAACTTCACCGCAGGATCACTTTTTGTGTTGGCTCCAGCTTTGAGAGTCGAGCAGAATTTGCGGACGGCGTCAATCAGAGGAGTGGCGACTTTGGATTGTACGATGATACGCTCAGAGGACATGCAGACCTGCCCAGAGTGAGTGAATGCTCCATGTAGGATTCCTCGAGCAGCTGCCGGCACATCCGCGTCGTCCAGTACCTGTTTACTCCTGTTCAGGGGCAGTCCGATTTATGAAGAGTACGAAGAGACTCACGACAACTGGAGCCTTCCCACCGAGCTCCAGGACGCATGGTTTGAGGTGCTTCGCAGCTTCCACAGCAATGATTCGCCCTACTCGATCGCTGCCGGTGAACTGCGTCAATACGTAGTTAGAAACACGGTCTCATCGTAATTATAAAGCACTCACGGTAACTTTACGAACCATAGGATGCCCTATAAGCTCTGCTGTCCGTGCAGGTGCATCGTTTCGAGAGACAGATATATAATTCAGAACGCCTTTTGGCAAGCCAGCCTCGTGCAGGAGTTCTACCACAACCGCCTGGCTACGAGGGCTGTACTCGGATGACTTGAGTACAACGGTGTTGCCGCAGATGATAGGAACTGCAAGCGCCCTCATAGTAAGAGTGAAAGGCGCATTCCACGGTGCGATCGACAATCTTCATGGACAGTCAGCAGAGGATGGTGTATGAATCCAAAACGACGCACATGACACCCATGGCCCTCCTATGAACTTCCACCTTGCCTCCAGGGAGTACAGATGGTGGTATACTACCCGACAACTCCCCAGTCAGGCCGGCATATACACGAAACGCATTGCTTGCGGAGGCCCAATTAAAGGTGCACCACGCATCCGATGCGGCCGTCTCCTCATATATCGAGTCCATCACCTTCGCCTTGTACTTGTCAGTCATCACTAGCTCAGCCGCTTTCAAGAAGATTGCACGCCGTTCGGCAATGGGAGAGTGCTCCCAGGTCTCAAATGCTTTGGTAGCATTATCAATGGCAGCTTTACAGTCCCCACTAGTGGCAGAGGAAGAGTAGCCAACAACCTTGCCAGAAGCGGGGTTTACAACCTCGAAAAAGGCGCCATCGCCAGCGGGATGATGTTCCCCGTTAATGAAGAGAGGAGTCAAGGGCACCATCGTGGGGGCAGAGTAGAAAAAACCGGACCGTCTGTAGTATGCTATGATTCTTATATATGGGCCTGGACTCTGTGAATCATTGTCCGATGTAGACTGAGGTCACGCGCAATTCGCCTAGTTCCATCTGTCGAGATTGGGTAAGGTTCAGAAGCCAGGAAGATCAGCAATGCTCACATGAATAAAATTACAACAATAAACACAAGATAGCGATAAATAAAACCTCCATATCATATAATACCATTACCTATCTATGACCCCTTCCTGATGCCCACCAACCACTTTTTCCGAAGTTTTTCTCGACCTTGAAGATGCCTCGAGGCTTGCTTGCTCTCTTCCCTTGTTGGAATCTTTCGAAGGAAGTCTTCTGTTTTTGAGACGAAGAATAGCCGATATGTCCGGACACAGATCTTGATCTCGAGGCCATCTTGTGTGATGACATTCGGCTGGACATCACGTACACCCGGTGGTAGATTTCTATCCACCATATAAATAAAAGTACATTAAGGTTGTCCTTTATGAGCTTACCTGCGTAGGAAAGGTGGCTTAACTTTGGATGCCGAGACACCCTCCGTGGTTTCGTTCTGGGGATATACAAATCAGGGGGGCATCCGAAAAGGGGCGCTCAAAGAACTTACCGAAACGTAAGATTCGATGTAGGCCTGCCACCGACCCGTCAAAACCTCTGAATCATCGAAACTTGAGTCATCCTTGCCAATCAACTGAACGGTCATCGTCCGTGACTCAGGAAGCTAATGCAGAATCAGTAGCATGTCCAACATTTTGAAGGGAAACCCCCGTACCCAATCCACACGGAAGAGGTTCTCATCAGGGCCAAGAACCTTCTCCGCATTTCGTCTGCTATTGATTTGGTCCTGAGTCGTTGGCGAGACAAGTGACCTCTCTTTTTTGAGAATCTCTAAAAGATCTTGGCTTTTAGGATCTGCGAACACAGCTTGAGCCTAGATTCACATCGTTCAGTATGATACTAGCTATAACGTCAGGGGCTCAACTAACCTGCTTGATGATTGCTCCAATCACTTTGTCGATCGTAAAGGTCTTATACGCCTCCTACTCGTATATATCAACAGAGATTAAAATAACACGAACTAACAAATTCTTACCTTGGTCCCAAACATGAACCTCATTTGATCTTCAAAGGCATGCTGCTCAATCTCGTTATCGAACAACCTCTCCAATGATTCCAACAGCAGGCTGTAGTAGTGCTCCGGCCCGGCTGATCTATCACCAAGGTTCGTAGAATCAATAATAGGCGGTAGTTGGAGCTCCCGAGCAACTGGGTTTGAGCGCGACGGCCCTGCGGCAGCCAGTTTGACCGCTAATACCTTGAATAGATTTAGGCGCGAGTACAACACCTAAAAGTGATCAGTCAATTTGCGCAAGCAGTAGAAACAATAAATGCCTGAAACATACCTCAATTAGACGCAAAAGCGCATAGAATGTAGTGTTAGTAAAGAATATATTTTTCCGCGATATTCTGCGATTTTGCGGTGAAGTCTCTTGTCGGATCTCCTCTTCCACAAGCACAGGCGATGCCAATCTTGATACTGATCTCGACACAGTCGGTGTTGCCGCTTCCTGGGCCCTCGTCTTCCGACTAGTTGACTTGGCCTGCTCACTCTTGAGCAGCTTCTTCCTCAGGTCTCCACCAGAGGACATCCCACCACCTTTCCGATGATTTCGCCTCGAACTCCCACTTGTCATTGACGCAATCTCACTTTCGTCTATAAGGCTTCCTATTTCATCAATGTCACTGTCGAACGTCTCTTGCACGACCGTGAAACACGAGTTGAACGCCACGGGGTCCAACATGAAGAATAGCGGGATAAATGAGCGGAGGAACCCTTCTATCCTTTTCCGTTCCACAAACGTGATCTGTGCCTGGGTACGATCCAGGAACGAGAACGTCAGCTTCAGCACGTCCTGCAACACTGCGACATCGTCCACAACGAACTCCAGCTGATGCCTTGGCCTCGTCCTTGCAAACAGTGGATCGATCAACGACGCCCTCTTCGCCATCTGCTCCTCCCGAGCTGCCTCGATTTGGCTGACGAACGCCTTGACGGTGATCGACTTTTTATCTGACGCCTTGAAGTATATCCCCTGGTGATCCAAGCTCTTGGTATAATTTCTTGCGTCAACTTCCCGCCAGACCTTATTCCACTCCCTCTGTGCGCGCTTCCATTCTTCCTCCTTCTGCTTCAGACGTTGCAGCACCACTGGAATCGCTATCGTGGGTGACTCCTGCATGGCTTGTATGACACTCAGCCCCGCATCGCGGCCGTAGATTTTCTTCAGCACCCGCGTGTGAATGGGTTTCCACATCCCACCCAGGTTAGCCTTGAGCTTGAACCCACTACGCTCATCCTGGCTGGTCTGGGCGATCTTGTTGTTGATTGGTTCCAGCATGCCAGTTGTCCGAGCGATAGCGTCGATATGGAA
Source organism: Myochromella boudieri (assembly GCA_018221655.1). Taxonomy (NCBI): domain Eukaryota; kingdom Fungi; phylum Basidiomycota; class Agaricomycetes; order Agaricales; family Lyophyllaceae; genus Myochromella; species Myochromella boudieri. The sequence goes on from JABCKU010008198.1 coordinate 22,307, forward strand.
ATCGTACTCATGTCGTTCCTCCTCACTCCTATGGAGTGCCTCCTCGTAGATGTTCTTTCTGTGCGATATGAAGCCCGAGTCTTCGCTGGACCATGTCGGATGCGACACCCACTCGTCGTTCAATACAGAACGGCACATCTCGTCCCGTCCAGAACAGGTAACATTGACCTCCTGAAAAGATGAAAATGAGAGGATAATTAGGGCGCATACATTCACTTGAACTTACCGAAGGAGGTAGTTGCCTGTAACTCCCATACTTCACATTCAAATCCGTTTGTGTTGGGCGATTGATCAATCCCACAATCGACGGCCGCACAAACACCTCGCCTTGAGTTTCGGCAGTTAAACACTCCTTCTCCCTCTGCTCATTCCACCCTAAAATATTACGAAACTGCTTTAACAGATCTCCATCTCCCAAAAAGTTCCTCGCTTCTTTCATCAGCCGCGCTGTATCGATGATCTCCTGGGTGAACATATTGACGAATTTCAGGAACTCGTTGTATGTTTCCCTGTTATCCAAGACCCGGCGGACATTATCAAAGAACTGGGAGTCATCGTTTGCAGGCGTTACTCTGGGCGGTGGAGGTTGAGGCTGCACTATACGGCGGGGTGGAGGAGATGGGGCGAGATTATGTTTAGCGTACGATGACGGAGTCAGATCCTGTCCTTTAATTTTTGTGGCCTTCTCGCACATCATCATCTGTCCTCGAATAGAGACTAAACAAAAGAACACACCTTGCTCACAGTGGGGGGAGTTGGGCGAGCCGACACGACGTCGCGTTCCTTGTCAACGTTCTTCCTCTTCCTCTTTTGAGGTAGATTTGACGCACTCGCCGCGTTTGCAACAGCATCCAGCTTCCGCTTTCCTTTCGTATCCACCGATGGTGTCCCCGTCCTAGTGCGGCTCTCGCCCGGGGCAGGGCCCAACAGAGCCGGATCGTCGAGATTTGACTGACTTCTCTCGGGCATGAAGATCCTGAAATCAGAGCGCAGGTCAGGAGCGTCCTTGAAGAGGCGAGCAATCTGTCGGGAGACTTCCTCCTGGATGGACAAAGGAAGGAATTAAGAACAGAAAAGTTAGCGGACATAATGTCACGCGGGATAGAAGCATTTAGATTACCTCATCGATCGAATCTGCCTTCGAATGGTACTGTGACAAAATATCAAGGAACTGGCGGTACGTCTCCGCATCGCAGCGCTGCTTGATTTTCTGTACGTACTGCACAGCTGGCTCGATTGCTTGGCCGTTGATAGGGTACGATGAGGGGTCGGGAGACGGTATCGCTTGGAACACGTTGCTTTCAATATGAATGCCTAATGGGAATTCAATTTGAGTCATGATTCATCTCGAGAACCGTACGACAAACGTTCAGGACCAGGATGGGCAGGTGGTTCCATGATACGTGGGGGGAGATCATCTGGGACAGGGCCCCATACTATGGGACCCTTTTCCCGGCCATTGTTGGTGGTTTGCATACGACTCCCATCCGGTGTAGTCACAGTGATGTAGCCTGTATCATAGGCATCCACCGTACAGTCGATACGGTAGCCGACTGGTAAGAACGTGTTGAAACCTTGTATTAGCGATGGGTGGCCATTGAACAAAGTGGATACGCGTTTGATAACGCCCGGGGTATCAATTCTGAATGACATGCCATGTGGTCAGAACACGCCGCCACCGCAAGGCAGAAGAACTCCAGCCACGGTTCGGCACAAGTCCGTCATCCCAGCCACAAAAATTTTACTCACTGTTCATTCTTGAATTCCTTCATGATATCCAAGAACTTGTTGTAGACGTTTGGCTGGTCTGAGAACTGCACTTTGACGGCGTCGAGATACCCAAGAGCGTCTGTAACATCGAGAGGGCGGCCGAGAGGAGTGTAGGAGACGTATTTGGGTATTTCCATGGGCGGTTGTCGCAGTGAGGAGCCAACAGTTGGTGGTAGTTCATCAATGGCCATAGCTGTGGTGACTGGCAGAGCTTGAGATTCAGCGATCGGTTCGGAAGTCAGAGAAGGTTGCTCGGCTGGCAATTGTTCCGTTTGTTCCTTAGTCTCCTGCAGTTCGCCAATCACGCCACTTGGTGGAGCTTCTGGCTTGCTCTCCTCCTCCAACACATGGGCCGCCAGAGCGGCCACTGGCACTCCATCGGGTCCCTGAGAGGTTGGTGCAATAGCAGAAGTGCCCGGAACAGCCGAAGTGCCTTTCTTGTCACCATTGGACTGGGTGTCGACAGATATCTGCTCGCTGTCCATGACGGCGAGGAGCTGCAAGCTGGAATGCTGACGTTGTTGCGCACGTCGATCAATTCAAACGTTTTCCACAGATCATGTCACGTGATGACGTCAGTTTTGCCTTTTGATGGATGTTCTCGACAGTGAGCCCTCCGTCGACTTCACCGTGTAGGATTTGTTGTAAACCAGACATCAGCGAACCATTCCATATCTTTCGTTAGTCGGACACGAGACAAGCCTCATGTTATGCTATAAATACTCATAGCGTAGAAGCTTGACCATGGGACAGTAACATAGATTCATTTAGAAGATTATAACATTAGGATGTGCACAACAGCATGCATTAGGTACAACAGTTGTTCACCACAAATAGCAGGAGATAAATACGATACTAAGCTTGAAGAAATATCAATGAGTACTATGCCACCTTCAAACGAAGACACAAATGAAACAAGAAAGTCAGAGAAGCCGGTGTTTTCAACTGCCACGCCTTGTCACGAACAACTGGCCCGGTCCATCTGCCTCAGAACGAGACAGGCGTACGCGGCCTTCACCAAAGTGAAGGGGGCCGCGAAGTCCGAACAGCGAGCAAGGCAATCAACGAATGGATGAACTTGTTTTCGTCTTAAAATGCAAACAACCGTAACAAAGAATTAGTCAACTCACCTCCTAAGAAACAATCCGACATTACGGCAAGTACATATGAAGATAAGCCTAGACAGAAAGCAAGATGTTAGCTCACAAAAGAAGCTTTTCGAGTTTTAAAATATATCAGAAAAGTTTTTTTGGTAAAAAGGTTGTCCACAAGAGGTTGATTGCTCTCGTTCGGAAGCAGAACTGAGTTTAACATCATACAATATCGATGCGTCGACATCGACGAATAACGAGAATGGAATGCTCACCTATCAGTCACCCAGCGCTTGGACGGGAAAAAGGGTTCTACGGTTTTCACGCTGTATGGCCGTATTTATATGAAGGAACTGTACAGCAGTTGAAGCGGAGCCCAAATCCTGGTTGAGCGGGTGCTGAGCGTTTTTCTTTCCCATGAAATTTCTTCACTGACTTTCCCTTGGTTCTCTGTCGGCGTGCGTTTTGACATAATACCCTTGTGAGTTCCACCCCATACTGTGGCATTGATGATAATTTCCATATTCCGAGTCGGTGACGTTCATTCGATGATC
>JABCKU010008198.1:25821-47566 GCA_018221655.1 Myochromella boudieri
GTCGACATCGACGAATAACGAGAATGGAATGCTCACCTATCAGTCACCCAGCGCTTGGACGGGAAAAAGGGTTCTACAGTTTTCACGCTGTATGGCCGTATTTATATGAAGGAACTGTACAGCAGTTGAAGCGGAGCCTAAATCCTGGTTGAGTGGATGCTGAGCGTTTTTCTTTCCCATGAATTTTCTTCGCTGACTTTCCCCTGGTTCTCTGTCGGCGTGCGTTTTGACATAATATCCTTGTGAGTTCCACCCCATACTGTGGCATTGATGATAATTTCCATATTCCGAGTCGGTGACGTTCATTCGATGATCCTCACTCGTAACATGCATCACCAACTGAGCCTTTATACTTCCCCATTCCTCTATATCTCATGAAAGCTTTGTGCTCAGTAAACTAACGCGCATATTTCCCGTAGGACGCCATGTCATGCTAGTGTTATGAAATTCCTGGTCGCATGGGCACACTCACGGGGCGCAAGGTGTAGCCCAAACCGTCGAGGTAAGTTCACATCTTTTCTTCGTACCTATTCGTTCCACTTCCCTACCCAACGATGAATCCAAACTATAAAGACAAGCATATGTCCGACCTTAATGAAGGACAACCTATTACGTCTGAGGGCCTTCTCTCAATCCCTATCGCTCTTTTCCATCCCCCTAAACTGACTATTCGTATTGCAGACGTCCTTTTGAGCTAGGAGTGCGTGGTGTGTGTTCATAGATTATTCCGTGTGTCCAGGCATCTCTTGCCATTGGTACATATTATCTATGTGGATAATGTCGTCCAACATTTACCAAATGCTAGCCTGCTATGTACGAGTTAGTTTGATTCAGTGCCCCGTGGGCTCAGTCAGAAGAAAGACCCTGCCATTGGGGCCCAGAGTAAGATCAACCAGCACCATCTGTGTGGCTATACATACCCAGTGAGATATTAGTCTCGTCCTCGTCCGCTGTTGCTTCTTCCGGTATCGCTTCTTTTTCGTAACCATCCAGCTTGAAATGAACTGTCTGATATGTCTAACTTTATTTGTCGGTGATACATAATGATACAATGATAGTATGTTTATCACAAGCTTGAGCTGATCATACAAAGGAAGGGTGCTAACGCCGACGGAGGAAAGCAATTGGGAGTGCAACAAGATGGCATGGTAGATATTCCAGCAGATACAAACGATAGCAGGCAGATGCGATAATGATGAATAAGGATAGGGAGATGCGTTTGGGATAGTAAACAATGATGATAATGAAAGAACAAGCCAAAACTTGAAGAGAGCAGAAGAGCGATTGAAAGCGTTGATTAAGCTGGCGGTAAAATAACTGTAGATGTAACGGATGAACACGCCAGGGAACGTGGTGAGTCTGGACAAGCAGGTGATCGCGAGTACGTTATGTACGCAGGGTATGAAGTTGAGTGAGGCATTGGCGCGGCCAGCGCACCCCCAGAAGTGGGCGGGGTAGATATGCACCCCGATTCCCCGTCCGTGAGCCCAGTGGCCCAAGATACAAGCGTCGTCATGGCAGAAGGTAGTGGCTGAGGCCTGGGAGAACTAGGGGCGCTAAATCCCATGGCATGCCTAGTGCTGGTGGTGGCCTCTGAAACCGTGGACGTCACACCACTTAAGATGCCAGAGGCATGCACTGGAGATGAGTGGGAGGCGCTCTTCTTCCTCTCCTTTCTAGGCCTAGGGGAATCGTCCGTGTCCGACTCCGAACCACGTATAGTCCTCTCGCCATCCGACTCATACGCATCGGAAGGTGGAGTGGAGAACAGTCCTTTGATGGGAGAACGAGAGTTTTTACGGCTATTGAGAATAGCTTTTAATGTTGCTGCTGACGAGGAAGAACGTGCAATAGAGAACGTGGAGTGTGAGTGTTTAAGGGTAGAAGAGGTGGACGGCGAAGAGGGGGGCGAAAAGGGGCGACCTGAGAGGTTGGGAGAAGAGACACTACTCCGTGGACGAGGGCGTGTTGAGGCAGAGGCACGAATTGTCTCATGGGGCGCGAAAGTGGCAAGGTCGGCATTGGTGAGGATCACGAATGCTTGATTGGGCGGATGCTCGTGTCGACCCGTATTGGAGAGTGGCGATGAACGCTGGGTTTGATTTCTCCATGACATGCCATCTAAGTCACTGAATTCCACCTTCACTGAACTGAATGGACGATGCAGGATTTGTCGTTGTTCCTGCAGGGCCAAGGATATATTAATTAATGGCACGCAAGTGGACAGCGAGCGCAATGAATGCGTACCTCTGTCATTTTCAGTGCTTCTACCTCCTCCATGCGTTGTTCTTTTTCAATCTCCAAAAGCCTCTGTTTGCGTTGAGCAGCACGCGACGCGTGAGCTGCCAGATCGGTGGCGTGGCGATTCAATATAGAAGTCATATCGGGTTTGTGGGTTTAACGATGTAAGAGTTAAGCGATGTAGAATTAATGTGGTGTAGAGATAGGAGAGCGCGAAACAAATGACGGGGTGAACTTGAAAAGGAGGACCAAGGTGTCTTGGTGGTTTTACCTGATCATGTGATCGCCGTTAGTAAGTTCCCATTTTGGATTCGGAGTTTAAATACTCAACAAGACTGGCCATGGATCCGGAGAGCCTGTCACTAATACTTTCGCTGAGGACACAAGGGATCTTGTTGGAGTCTATGATTGGACTCTGGCTACTTCTCCAATATGCTATGTTCTTTATCTCTGACACTGATATTTTCTTGATCACACAAATGTCGCCATCACTTAGGATTCCACCATGCGCGCAGGAAATGTCACAATGATACGACACACCAAAGATATCGATAAACGTGAAACGGCGGCCTGTGTCATCTTAGCCTACTCCTTCTATCCCCCCATAAATTAGCAGCTTACCCTTGCGTTGGCTCGTAACCTTTGCTCCGTCGACTATCTGTTTGATCGGCCCTTTTCGCTTCTCCTCCTGGGCGTCAACATAACTCCAGTATAACTCCACAGTCGGCATTTTCTATGTACCCACCGTCACTATGTACGTGCAGGTGCCTACATACTTTCCCAATTTAACCTAGGCTTTCCCCCCTCAAGCTGCGGACATTGTAGTGCCTGGCTCTGAATTGTACAAGTTGCCTGATGAGTTTCGGACCCGCTGATCACTGGGTCGATCCCACTTGGATGAAGCAACAGAAGAGCGCCCATATGGAGCGTGATAGGCGCCATTAGGACACATTGCTCATGACCCAATGTTTTGTTTTACCATGGTTGCAACGGTGATAGAAGGCTGTATGTATGACATGACGTCAATCTATTTTTGTTTGGTGCGAGCTATACTTGGAGATACTTGGTTGTCTAGACCCCGCACACCGATACACAACTACTAAGATGTGCTGCAGCCACCAACCAGGGACGTCGTTTCAATACCCGGTGTTTTCTTCAGATGGGTTATCCATCAATGGTCGGGGAATGATGGATCAGTCAAAGTTCCTTAGTCTTCAACAACCAGTTCTTTTGCTCCACATGTGGCATTCAGAGCTGTCGGATGTAGCATGGTTCTCTCTATTAAAGCAACGGATCGGATGATATTCAATACTCCCACTTTCACCCGGACATACACCAGCTATCATGGTTCAGATACCTGACTATGTTGTGGTTGGAGCTGGCCTCGCCGGAATGGCTCTATCTACTAGGCTTACAGAGAACTCTGCAGTCACCGTCACACTCGTTGAGGCAGGGGGAACCAGTTTCCATGATACCAATGTCGATACACCTGGTAAGCCTATCACTTGGACACCGATCACCCTACTTGGCTCATCGAAATCTCAGCGCTCCTTTTGAATAACCTCTTTGACCCCAACAAAGATTGGGCTTTCTTCAGCACACCTCAGGACACTCTTGGCAACCGCGCGGTATATCTTCCTAGGTAATAATAACTCCCTCCGCTGTAATGCCTGATCTGATGATCTTGGTTTGAAGGGGGAAGGGCTTAGGGGGATCGACCAAAGTAGGTTTCTAGAATATCCTACATCGGAATGTCCGTTCTGAAACATTGGCGAACAGTTGAACTTTATGGAAGTCAATCGGTATGCCACTGTCTACCTATCAGCCGTACCATTCTGACCAGCCTTCTTTGATAGTGCGACTTCAATAGAATATGATGGTAAGGAACAGGGTGCCATGAATAAACATTGTCTCAAGATGGACTCAATTTCACTTAGCCTTCGCATCACTCGGTTCCGCTGGGTGGACTTGGAGTAGTCTACTTCCCTATTTCAAAAAGGTCCGACGCTCGCTCCCAGAATAACCGGGCGTTCTTTCTGATCTTGATTCATCAGTCCGAAAGTCTGGTTTATGATGCGACCCAAGCTACAACATGGGGGATGGTCTTTAACCCGCAATTTCAGGGCTTCTCTGGCCCAGTCCAACGATCAATCCCTCATTTCTTGGACGTCATCGCGCAACCCTGGATCAGTGCAGTAAAGGCACTTGGAATTGCGTTCAATGCTGACCCCGTAAGTTTTCTGTTCACAGCCGCACCCAACTTGGCGTGTCTGACGGTTCCGTGACCAGAACGATGGTGATAATACGGGTATATGGCTCAGCACAAGGACCATAGACAAGAAATCCAAGCGCAGTACCTCTGCTTCCGTACGTGCGACATTTGTTTCAGTAAGTGAATGTGCTCACGTGCCTTTCTCAAGGCGTACTACGAGCCAATTCAAAAAACACGGTCCAACTTGAATGTTGTCACCAGTGCTCGTGTCTCAAAGATCTTGACCACCGGAACAGGTAGTAACATTACGGCTACTGGTGTGCAGTATATAGCAGCAAACGGGACGACAATCACGCTACTGGCTAAAAAGGAAGTTATCATCTGCGCTGGGACGTACCAGACTCCTCAAATCCTTGAATTGTCCGGTACGCTACCGCATTCTACACAACGCATAAGGATTTGGCTTACCTATTGCTTCAGGTATTGGAGATCCTGCCGTTCTAGGACAGTTCGGTATTCCCGTCGTTGTGAACTTGCCTGGTGTTGGGAGCAACCTACAGGAGCATATATTAGCAACCTACACCACTAAACTCACACCAGGTCACACGACTTGGGAGAACATGACGGACCCTACATTTGCTGCCGCCCAGCAAAAGTTATAGTATGTGCCTTCGTAACTAGTATTCACCGTTACTCAGAAGCGAAATAACCCCAGTGATAACTCTGGGACTGGAATGCTTTCTGGAGTACCAGCCGCTTTTGCATTCCTGCCCTTCAAAAGCTTCGACACGGACGGCTCGATTGCGAGTACCGTGAATGGCCTCAATCTTCCTAATACGCCCAACTTTAACACTCAGAAGGCATGGATGAAGGCCAACGTTCCTTTCCTTGAGTACATCGATTCCCTCTCTTGTCTTTGTAAAGTTTGATGGAAATTTTCAGGATCAACGCCTTCGACAGATTCATGCCTGCCAAGGTTACCGCACCAGACGCAAAGACCAATTACATGTCCTCTTCTATCATCCTCTTGCATCCCTTCAGCCGCGGAACTGTACACATCACTTCCAATGACCCTAATGCTAGCCCAGCGATCGACATCAACTTCTTGGATAATGCTGCGGACATGAAAATGCTCATCAGGGGATATAAACTTGCCAGGCAGATTGCGCAGACTTCACCTCTAAAAGAGCACATCTCGACTGAGGTGTCTCCTGGAGCAGGACTCACAACTGATGCCCAGATAACACAGTTTATCAAGGACACGGTTGGCACAACTTACCACCCCATGGGGACAGCAGCATTGCTACCTAAAGCAAACGGTGGCGTCGTTGATACTAATTTGAAGGTCTACGGGACGAACAATCTGCGTGTGGTAAGGACGGCAATCGCGTAATAGATTATCTTGTTTGTTAACAATACCCTGAACCAGGTCGACGCTTCTGTCATTCCCATTTCTATTTCTGCCCACCTTCAAGCCACGGTGTACGCGATCGCAGAAAAGGTAAAATAGTTGTGTCATCTAATCGTATGGTGTGACTGATCTCAACCTTTAGGCTGCTGATATCATCAAGGCAGCTCATTAAGACCGAGGAGAGACTGGTGCTGCTTTAATTAATGTATATTTAATGCTACTACTTCAGGGGCAGGCTCTTATTCGAAATCACGTATCATATACCCAATATCATTCCTTACATTACCGAAAGGAGGATTTCCAATTGGCTCAACAATTCAAGCCAGTGGTAAGGTGAACTTCGATGCTTGCTTGGATGTATGTACAATGTATATTCGCGGTTCAATAGGGTCAGACTCACAGCCTCAGTTCTGTGATCGATCATCGCACCTTCTAAAGTTTAAACTCCGTCTCAATTCCTGATCACGACGCGTTACCGTCACGCGTTTTACGTGTAACACCATATTCTTTCTCTCCCACATCTCCTCCAAACTCTAGACGCGTCCCCACCATGCTTGAAGCAAAGCTTTCTGAAGCCGGAACTCTCAAAAAACTACTCGACTGTTTGTGTCTTCCAAAACTGACTGAGTACATCTTTCTCATCGCGTCTAACAGCCATAAAGGAGCTCGTCACCGACGCCAACTTCGAGTGCAATGAAGAAGGCATCACGCTGCAGGCCATGGATAACTCTCATGTCGCGCTTGTGTCAGTCCTGCTAGAAGCTACAGGCTTCAAAAAATACCGCTGTGATCGCCCAATGCCCCTTGGTGTTAACCTCACCAGTCTGACAAAAGTTCTCAAATGTGCCAAGGATGATGATGAGTGCACAATTAAAGCCGCTGATGAAGCAGACGTTCTCAATCTTGTTTACGAGGCAAAATGTGAGCTATTTTCCGCTCCTCTGACGCGTCAATATGGATGTTGACAACGCGACACGACGTGACGCAGCCTCCGACCGTATAGCCGAGTACGATATGAAGCTTATGGATATCGACTCGGACACGCTCGGTATTCCCGATACAGAGTACGATGCCCGCGTAACATTGCCCTCCAGCGAGTTTACACGTATCGTGCGAGACTTGTCATTACTGGGCGAGAGTGTGAGAATCGAGGTCTCCAAAGAGGGCGTACGTTTCGCGAGCGACGGTGAAGCTGCTAATGGTAGCGTTCTCCTTCGCCAAAGTGATTCTGCCGCTATTGGCAAGGTCACTCAGCCAAAAGCAAAGAAACCAAAGAAGGAGGATGGGGAGGATGAAGTCGTCGATGTTGACGCAGATGATGACGACGAAGCACCTGACGGCAAGAAAATTAAAAAGGAGAAAAGTGTGAAGAAAGAAGGTGACGGCGATGTTGAGATGGACGGAGAAGAGGGAGAAGAAGAGTTCAAGCCCAATTCGGATGATGAGGGTGAAGAGGAGAAGGATGACGACGACGATGAAGACGATGAAGGATCCGAGAGTGGTAAGAAGCGCAAAAAAGTGCGTTCCTTGGTACTTTCCTCTGGCGAACTCCTCTGATTATTCGACGCATGAACCACCTAGTCCTCAAACGCTAACAAGCCATCGAAAAAGGCTAAAACAGCCTCATCATCGAAACGGAAGGGCAAGGGCAAGAAAAATGATGAGGATGAGGACGATGTTGACGGCGTCCGCATTGAGATGAACGCACACGTCTCACTCACCTTCTCCCTCAAGTACCTGGTCAATTTCTCTAAGAGCGCAAGTTTGTCGAGCCGCGTGCAGCTGATGATGAGCAATGACGTCCCCTTACTGGCAAGTCTCCTCGTCTGACGTGCTTTCTGATTGCTTACTTTGATCTATTAGGTCTCGTATGACTTTGGCCAGGGCCACATCCGATACTACCTCGCGCCTAAGATCGGAGATGAGTAATCTAACATTTGTGGGCAGTTCGTTCTCTGGATCATTACTCGAATTTACACTCTGTCGCATGCTTGAAGGTATCACCGCTGTTCAATATTGTAATCATGTTTTCTGTTGAATATATATCCTGCTTTTGTTATCCGTCAATAGTGGACTCGTTCTTTGAAAATAAGTTGTACACGTCCACCGTTATACCAAAGTGCTGAGTTGCATCTGTGTGTCTGTAACATTCCTTCGCTTTTTTTGTATTCTAGTATTTACTTGTCGGTAACTTGAAATGCAACATCTCGAGTGAAAAATAGGAGACAATAAAATAGGAGACAATCTGGTAATGTACATTTCAGGATTGATTCTTTTGGATGGTTGTCGTACAAAAGCTTGATCCCTGCGCACCGTTAGGGTGATTACTGCCGGCAGGGGTGATATACTGGCAGAGCGAATGGCTGCCTATAGCTCAAGCGATTCGTCATCTGGATGAGGCCGAACTTCGCAACTTACCTTGCACGCTTCTCTATCATTTACCGCCTCCGCCTCATCATCACCGGCCCCCTCCTACCCCCTCCATTTCGTCCGCCGTGACGCATGCCGCCGCCGCCACCATAAGGCCGACGGTAGTCGCCGTGACCGAGGCCACCCCCATGAAAAGGTCCTCTTGGAGGTGGTAGTGGCCGACGTCTCCTCCTCCGACCTCCCAAACCGCAGAGTAGTGCTGCTAACATAGTATCGATGTCGCTTTGTCGTCTAGCAGATTGACAAGGATGGGTAGACGAGGTTGAAATGGAGTGAATACAGGTGGTCTTTTACAGTGCTCCAAATGTCTCAAATTTAGGACTCAGCGATCCCGCCCCATCCCTGCTCTAGGCCTTCGCGTCAGTAGATCAAGGGTACCGAAAGGGATACTGTTTAAAAATTCATTGATGTGTGTGCGGAAATACAAATTTTGTTTAAAATATATCCGAGCGACATAGAGGACAACTGGAAGAATGACTTGTATTGAACCACTGTAGAACGTCAATATTTCGACTGTAAACGAAGAACGAGTCAACATACCTTGTATAAGCACCCCGCATGGAAGCGATTCTTACACGTTCGACAGGGTTTTTTCGGAAGGCTGCCATCCATAACACTGATGATGCTGAACCTGAAGTCAAAATGCCAACCTGTAATACAAGGGGAGCTATAACATACGAGTAACATATCGCGCACTCCACTTGGCCTTCGAAATGTAAAGTGACGTTCTTCTTGAACAAGCCCAGCCCATCAATGATCCTCCCATTCTGTCCTCAGTGTAAGCGTAACACAGGGTCAGGTCGATGTTTAACAGACTCACGTGAGACCAAATAATTTGTTGTACAGCTAGCATCCAGGCTCTCCACCGGTTCTCGTCAACCCCGATCCTTTTCATGTCCTTGACTTCAATCCTGTGCAGTGGCCAATCGGCGGGGATCTTCATCCTGATTTCTAGTTGATGTTCATCGACGGAGTAGGAAGCAACGACTTCATTCACAGCGTTGGCGACCTTGATTGAAAAGCTATCATCGACAAGAAGAGCGGTAGATTCAGGGCTTTTAACGTGGTCCAACTCTGTGCGTGTTATGACGGGGGAGAAATAATGTGATGTATAATTGGTGAAGCTAGATGAGAGTTGACGATCCTTGCAGTCTACGACCCATGTGTTGATGAGAGACGGGACCGTGAGAAGAGCAGAATAGTAGAGATGCGCTGCTAGGACAGAGAGGCTGAATTCAGTACCCAGTTCGTAGCCTATATCAAAGGATTAGTCACCTGAAATATTATCGTACGAGATGCTTACAATCGACGTGGAACTCGTCTACGGCCCACGGATCAAGTTTGAAGGCTTTCAGCGGCCCCTGGTCCAATTTAAGAATACTCAAGATGGTTGGAATGAAGTGTGTCGCAATTATGTCGAGATTCCGTAATTGGTCAATATAGCTTGATCGTACTTTGAGACTCTAATACAAGGATCCAAGTGAGATCAGTGATGAGATACTAGAGTAGAAATATACCGAGTCTTGGAAAAGATCGAAGAGAAGCATCCATCCGAGCAAGTGGCCGAAAATATTCTACATGTTCTTAATGAGAATAGGCACCGCGTTAGTATTGTTTTACTGACCGGGGGTTCCATCTTTGTATCATCCGTAATGATGGAACGCTGGAGAATGTCCAGAAGCTCTCTGGGTATCTCTGCATTAGTCGTTGCTTCAGTATCGACGCCTGCTTCAATGACAAGGTATTCTGTATGTTTTTTGGCAGCAGCTTCCAGAAAACGATATGCCATCTTCTGCACGTCGACCGAGGTATCCGTGACCAGATGAGACATCTGACCCAACATTTATCATGTATGAGTTGTTTCTCTGCAATGTAAAAACGAACCTTGGAGAATGTGTCCTGATCTATTAACGATGAAGGCAGGTCTTGAATTATGAAGAGCACGAGGCCGCGGCAGGTCGATCGCGGAATCGTTGCCGCAAGATCGTCTGGTATTGGTTGTAAACATCAAACTGCTGAGTATGGTTCTTAGGATACAAACCTAGGGATGTCGTCGCTAGGTCTCTGATCATGGTCAATATTGGCATTTTTCGTTCGGCCCAGGAAGTCCGTAAAGACTTATTTGTTACTGTCAGGTCTTGTATTAGTATGACAAGCCGTAATGTTCTCGAGAGTGTGACGAGGGTCAAGTCATCAGTTAAGGAGGTGTCCTAATGCATTGAAATCAATGAATGAGCCGAATCCTCAAGTAGTTTGTCATACCTCAAGGTTGCTTTCCAAGATGTCGAAAATGAGATCCCAGTGTGAACCGGACAGATCCTGGAGGATGGGTGCAAGGTGAGAAAACATCAACGTCATAGCACTTTCGACCTCTTCGTCAATGTCCTCGTCAGACGAAATCCATTGTTGACAAGCTTTGGCGATATTGACAGCCCTGAGTTGGGGCAGGAATATCACGTCGGATTCTGGGTTCGGCGCGCTAGTAGCAAGTTTTCGTAATGTAAGCAGACCCTCCACGTTTGCCTTGGAAGCAGGTATTCCAAGCAAACTTGCTGCCAGCTCGTTGCGGTATCGATTCAACCGTGTTGATTCGGGTACAAAGTTTGTGACGGCAGAGACGAGAGTCATGGAGGTGTCTGGGGCTAATTGGATTTCAGAACTATTTTAACGTTATGGGCCCTGATAATACGGTACCCACCAGTAGTCTCCACTTTCCGCGCGAGAAGTACCCATTGCTCGGCCTCCTCCTTATCCACATCATGGAAAATGTGCTGTAACACACTCGACAGGATTCGACAATCTCTAACACTATCTGAATCGCTGGCTCGCTGAATGATGTCTTCTAAAAACGCTGACAGTGCCCCTAAAGTTTGTGAAGGTTGGTTCTCTAGCGCCGCATTTAGTGCTACTCTCCGCCATCCGTCACTCGAAGACGTCAACAGGTAAGTCGTCATCCGCTCAACTTTTGACACCAGCGTGTCTACATTCATATGTATCGCCTCAGGTCCAAACACGTCACTCCTTCCAGAGGGGATGCTGATGAAATCTTGAGCATAGATTTCCAAAGCCTGGAAATGTCGTAGAGCCCAGAGATTTCGTTTCGCAAGACTTCGATCCTCGATAAACATGTCTAACAGTGCAGATATAATACGAGCATATGAAGAGAAACCCCTTTTGTCGAAGACTTGAGAAGACTGTAGGTGCGGAGCAGAAACAGAGGCAGGGGGTATCAAAGGGTTCAATACGGCCAGGCTTGGATGTATAGGATCCGAAGAGAGCTGATCGAGGAGTTGATCTATCTCCTTAGGTGACGGGAAGATGTCAACTGGGAGTTCAAATTGAATACCAGGAGGTTTCATCCAAGAGACTTCAAGAATATCCCGAGGGCTGTGTAAAAGTGGTTTAGATATCGAAGGCAGAATTCAGCCCAGTCAGACATACAATGGCCTTAGTTGGGTATCGCGCAGAATGTCCCTCAGCTTCGTCTTGATTTGCGCCGACACATCATTCTGTGACCCATCTTTAAATCTCCCTTGCCATTTGTCCCAAAGAGCTTTAGCCGATGCGAATACAGGATGCCCCTTCTGAGACTCGTAACATGCAGGGAGTACATATACAAAGACAAATATGTCCAGGAGCAGACAGGCGAAATCGTGCTGTGGAAGTTCTCGCGGAGGATGCTGAGAAAGAGAAGTAATCAAGTTTAAGGATGGCTGGAACGAGCTCAATGAAACCTCAGAATCGTTGAGGGCAAGGTCC
Organism: Myochromella boudieri; assembly: GCA_018221655.1. NCBI lineage: Eukaryota > Fungi > Basidiomycota > Agaricomycetes > Agaricales > Lyophyllaceae > Myochromella > Myochromella boudieri. Next base: position 37,875 of record JABCKU010008198.1, read on the forward strand.
ACCCGAAGCGCGAAAGTAGATGATATGTTCTGCGACAAAGTAGCATACCCATTTGCCGATAAAAAGTAATCTTTGAACGGTGACTTCAGTACAGCTAAAGTGATATATATGGAATTGGGCTTACCCGGAGACTGTAGTACCTGTTGTACGAAGGGGAAATAGGTAGTATCACCTCCGAGCACTTGAGAAATGAGGTTGTCCACGAGGGAGTCAATCTCGCCAAAACTGGGCTTCAAGTATTTAGGGAGGACATCCCGTTGTGTAGCATCGAGTAATGGCTTCACAGAATGTTCGGCCTTTTCTGGATGTTGGGCAATGCTAGCAAGAAGGGCTTGCCACAGTTGTAGACAATTTCCGTTATCTTTGCGATATGTGAGGTAGGAAAGTAGGAAAGGGGACGACAGTTCTAAGAGAAGGGGAGCGTGTTGAATGGTCATATCATCCACAAGCTACCATCTATGAGACAGGTGAGGACGAAAAAAACCAATGGCTTACCTTGGCAAAGTTGGAATCGTCGAAAAGACTCTCTCTGAACTGGTCGAGCATGTTAGCTAATAGAGGAACACCGTCGAGTGACATGGCATGTGTATCGGCCTCTCCGTGTTGCAGAACCTTGATTGAATCAACAGCACTCTGGACCGATGCATTCAGGATACCTGACATCAGGGTTAAAACTGCATCTCGTAGTTCCACTACATGCTTGAACTTGTCATGCGAGACCTTCAAAAAAACAGACATCAAGACCGCTTGAGAATTTGATACTTTCTTAAGGGAAGTTGAAAGTGCATCCCAAGCAACACTGAATAAAACTGGGTGAGGTATTAGAAGCAATTTCCTTGGTGTGGAAGGGGGGTAGTTACCTGGATCGATAGTATTCAACGAGAGAAGTGTTTGCGTTACCAGTCTAGCCGCCGCTCTTGGTTCAACCACCAACGTTCCATCCGCAAGATGTGCCCACACCTTCCCAAACTGCTCTTGAACTAAACTCCGAACTACCTCATCGACGTCCTTCACTTTGGAGTCACTACTTTGTTGGTCGCTCCGTCCATCATTCCGTACCCGTTTGATGAGGAATACAATGCATTCAAGTAAGGATGATAGAAATGCGGCTGAAGTCGCAGATCGGTGGAGTGAACTAAGTGCACGACTGCCGAGCACTTTCCAAAACGACAAAAAGAGGACGTCGAGAGGAGACGAGGAAGGAGCTAATGTCAGGATCTAACGGCCTCGGTCAGAGGATTACAACAAAGGTGGACCATAGTAAGTACATACAGATGAGGGGATGGTTGACAAGGATATCACCACAGTTGGATATCCCTGTATCGGTGATCCGGAACAACCCAGTTCCAAAAACCTTAGGAACTCCTGGTACGCGATACTTGTTTTGATTTGTGCCGGTTCCAAACTTTTTTTGATCTCTTCCTCCTCGTCTGTTCCCGACTCAGCATCATCCACGGGACCTTCGTCGGCTGAGTAATCGTGCGCCCGCTCAACCTCCCATGCAATCGGAAACTCTAGAGATGAGACGGTTAATGGCAGATAAATTAGTGTATGAAGCAATGATTAAACCTGCCCTTGATGAACTTCAACAGAGGTTGCCACATTGCGGCATGGACAGTAGTATCCGGCTCGACCCATGCAGAACGCAGAACAGCCACACCCAGTATGGGCAAAACAGAATCCAGATGCGTCTTTGGTATTCTTAGTAAGGCTAAAATTAGTCCCCACGCTGCCTTTCGCACATTGTGCTGCCCATGGCCAAAGCTTTCGATGTCGATAATGGGACACTGCTCAGCATGGCATAGTGATGACCATAGAAAAGGGTTCTTGAAAAATCTGACGAGGTCTTCGGGTGGATTAGCATAGATAGTCTCTGCAGGAGATTATGAGTAATGCATGTTGTGGGTAAAGGTCCTGTACATCACCTGTTATTCGCCGGATAGCACTCAGACCACCCACACGCAGCCTTGCCTTCCTGTCCTGCTCGCTCTCCTCAAGTTCCTCGGCTTTTGAACGGAAATTAGCCTCGGGCTCCTCTCTTCGTGCACCCTTCTTCGGTGGAGGAGTTGGCGCTACAGGCGGTGCGGGATTGAGATACATATATACCCCATTAGGGTCCAAGATCGCCCGTTGTACAAAACCGAGTAGTGACGGAAGGACCGAACCATCTAGGTGGAGTTGGCCACCCACAGCTTCAAAAGCAACCATGCTAGTCCACGATTTAAGTGCAGTTGCAGCGACCGCTTTATCAATATCGTGTGCTGCTAGACACCAGGTCCCGATGATACACTCCGATTGGACCGTCGTAGTATCTCGAAGAAACAATAGCAACTTATCACGAATTGGGGAGATTTGAGCGAAGGATAGGTGAACGCCTGCAGCCAGAAGTCGGACTCGGCGTGAAGCGTGTACGAATAGTGTTGGAACATGATGAAGCTGTACATTGAGGTCAGCAAGCCTGTTTTGAGTAGACAGGGATAATACGCGCCCACACTGGCAACATGTCTGCCAAGACATAAGTCAGAGCTCCATCCTCTCCCTCCTTCCTACACTTGTCGATCCACCCCAACTGTAGTTCCTCCAATGCGCGTATTTTTGTGACCTGCGCTTTCTTGTTGAAGCTGCGGAGTATTATGACGAGCTCTGGTGGAAGGCTATGGACTAGTCCCGTGGTTTCAAGTGGATCTTGCTGAACTGGGGCAGGTTTCACTGGAGGAATGTATACCTTCACCCTCGGTTCCTTCTTTTTCTGGGCTCTTTGCTGCTTTGTAAGACCCTTGTCCCTCAGAATAGGCTGCTGATCCTGGGATGGTCCTTCAGCCTTCTTAGCATGCTTTTTGCGCGTCGCTGAGCTCGCTGATGACTTTCCACCCTTGCCCATCTTATCTGGTATGGCGAACGGCTTTTGGGAAGACTATGGTGTGATCGGAGACGATGAGACGGTAAATACGACCGCAATCCACTTTAAAGCTGCTATGTGCTGCCTGGAATGCGCAGGACAATGAGTAAATATTGCTCTGGTTGTGTCGTTGGAACGACCTTTGAGTCTATGCACTGTCATCGGCAGCGGTCCCGTCGCCTCGGAACTCCGAAAGAGTCACATGTTTTGATGATTCAGTGGCATTCACCCACATTAGTAATCACGTAGTTCGTTTTTTGGATTGAGCTCAGTCCTCAGCTTGTTTTGAGGCAAGTGAGCTAAAGCTACGAAAATTATGCTGACTGGGATTGCAACAAGTATCTAAAAGCATTTACAGAGATACAACTTTGGACGACAGTGGACGGCATTTGTCACACTGACGTTGAATTGGGGCTCCACACATGGTAGGGGTCGTCGTTTTCAAGTGATCCAGCTCAGTAGATCTACGCGTCGTTCCTTGAGACGATATGCCTCAATACCAGTCCCCGCTTCTAGCGACTTGGCATGTTGAGGCGGCAAGCAGTCTAGCACCTCGCCCATGCTCGGTCGCTGACCCGGATCGTGTTTCCAGCACCGCTCGATAAGGCTCCAAATACTGTCATTCAGCCCAATAGCCTCACATGATACCTTTGAAGGTTTGCAGTATAAGGGTCGAGGTGGTCGCAAACCTTTTGTAACCGTGAAAATCGCGGCGATCTCATTCAGATTCCGGAAAGGAACCATTCCCGAAAATAACTAGAGAGAAGGCAGAAGTGTAAGAAGGTAAAGATGATGGTTACTATTCGGTGGCTTGCACATTACCTCATAGCACACACATCCAAATGCATACACATCAGTGGACGTATTATTGCGTTTTTGTGTGGTATCCAGTAATTCTGGGGCCATCCATCGAGATGTTCCGCCTGTCATTCCAGAAGAGAAGTCGACAACTGGAGTGCGCGGGAACCAGAGGCTGTAGATAGACCGAAGTCTGCTAGGCAAGCTCGATGGTCGCTTGTAACCAAAATATTGACCTAGTCAATGCAGGTACATCAGCCTACAGAATCAAATACTGCAAAAACGCATACTACGCACGGCTTTGAGATCACCGTGTACTACTCTTGGCTCCCTACTATGTAGATATGCAAGACCCTCTCCGATATCAACAATCTGGAACCTCGAATTCAATCTCGACAAACGCGGTATTACGTTGACTTCGACTCACCAAGGAAACTCTGTGGATGTTGGGGTATGCATGCAAGAACGCCTGTACATCGCCGTTCTCCATCCAAGGCGAAACAAGGCCAACTTGTGCTTTGTTGTCATGTGGATGGTGTAAACAGAGAAACGGCAGCACATTGGGGTGGCGTAATTGGCGCCATATAAGCACCTCATGAAGAAGTTTCTAAGCGGTGGTCAGCAGAGCTTGATACAGACTATCCAACAACTCACTTTAAAATCTTTAGTATGGTCAGATTTTAGGAAAAGCTTCAGAACCTTCACCGCAACCGCTTGGCCTTGGTATTTTCCTTTCCATATATCGCCGAAATGACCAGCCGTAATCGCATAGGTCCCTTCCAAGAAGACTTCTCGCTGCCCTAAGAGCGAAGACGGATATAGACCAGACGCCTTTGAGAGTCGAAGCAAAGCATTCAAGAAAGGGCCTCTGAAAACCTTGTCCATTTCAGGATTATCTAGCAACTGGCATACCCCGGTTTGTAAGGACATGTATGGCACAAGATCGGAAAAAAGAAGCAAGTACTGTTTGGATCAGGTCGACCATTGACTGAGCGTACTCGTCTCTGAGGCCAAGAAAACGCTGGTACTGTTCAACATCATTCGTTACCTGGTAGAGGTGAATGCACATTTCGTCGACGTCAACTTTTAGTACATCTTTCAACCCCGCGACTTGACCCAAGTCTGTAAACAAAAAGCAAAATAACTCGTTAATCTCCTTGAATTTGCATAGGGATGTCAGAGGGTCCCACGACTTCCATACAGCGAGGGAAGGTTTAAGGCTTGAGAAGCCATGAACAGCTGAACAGCTGCCAAGAAATGCTAAGTACTATCTCGAAGCAATTAAAAACGTTCCATGGTGTTGAAGAAAGTGGCCTTACAGAAAATAACTTGCAGCCTGCAGCCCATCTTGCGCACTCCATGCGGTTGGCGTCCTCGCTGAATTTGGACATAATAATGGTGTCTAAAAACCTTTGCTTTGCAATTAGCCAATCAGCAGGATTATCGATGTCTGATGAGAATCGACGAAATTCCGTGATCGATGGTAATGTTGTAGCCGCAATCGGCTTCGATTTTTCACTGGTAGGAGAATCGCCAATAATTCCAATGTCTTGAGCCTGAATTCTTAGGATCTTTCGTTTTTTCTTTCCTGAAGCCACTCACCTCGTTACCCGTCACAGTGGCGTCCGATTTCCCCACGGTGTGCCGTTGAATGTGGTGGCCGACCGGGAGGAAAGCGTTGAAACCTTGTATGAGAAATGGATGGCCATTGAGCAAACGGGATACGTGCCCGACGGTCTCCGGTATGTCAATTCTGTGAAAAGGTATACATAGTCAAAACGCGTTGCTGTTGAGTTGAAGAAGGTTAACTTGCCGCTAAGCCTTAAATTGCTCCATGAGGTCCAAAAAACTATTATAGGTATCTGGCTGGTCCGCAAAGTGCAGTTTAATTGCCTCAAGGTAGCTAATGGCATCCACAGGACGAGGGTGGGGTGTTGTTTGGAATTTCATACCTGGGATAGTGGGAACGCAAAAAGCCAGTAAGATTAGTATGTAGCTTCAGTCGTCGACTTATTCTGTCCGCTAACCCTGGTATACTGGTGATTTTTTACGTCGCACTTTAAGCGTGGTCTTATCACTGAGATTATCTGTGAGACGCAGGGGTATTTATACTCACACCTAGCTCACCATTTTAACTGCCTTAATTTCCTCCGCCGATCTCGCACAGCAGCAGCCCTGTCCTGCAATGTAAGATATTTTGCTGCGCGCCCCATTAAGAGTAGTATTAACAGAGCGGCGGGAAAGGGATCCCATGGGACGGCACAGAATTGGAGGAGGCAAGTGGTTTAAAGTATTAACAAAAATTGTATCTCTTATCTCCGACGGCATGGTTTATCCGACGGCTGGGTTTGGGAAAAAGGAAATATTTCCACTCCGGGCAACTTGGAATGCATAGTAAACACGTATGTATATACGCATTTGGAGCCAAAAGCTCACGGGATATTACGCTAAGGAATAGGGGAGAAAAGTTGACCCCAAAACAACCCCAAAAAGTTGCCAATTCACTAACGTTACGTGTAACGCACTGCTATTATTCGGTAGGGATTCTTAGGTCCGGCGGCCCGCAGCGCACAGAGATAAGTAGCCCGAATAACCCATCGTCACGTATAACGCAGCCCAGAACCCTGGGGAATTGAAAATTCTGGGAAAACGGAAATGAAATACAGTGATGTGATGCCTTGATACGCCACAGCTTCTCTAAATTCTGTTATGTTATACCAGAACATTCCCAATTTCCCACGGAGTGTCAATGAGCGGGGGTGTTCAAAATGCAAAGTTTTAGGAGATCGTGGTCACTTAAAAGAGCTTAGAAGCTGACAGTCCATTGGCCTGCAGATTCGTGCATTCAGTAACGGTACTTGGTATAAAATAATGGGAAAATTCTAGGCGGTCGTTGTACAATTTAAGAACTTCCAAAATGTCCGTGATAAAACCATATCATAATTACAAAGCTTCTAGGTCAAACGTGCATTTTGTGACCATGATGGAATGGTGTTTGGGGGTCTGACTTTCTGAAAATTGATACTTACATGGAGCTAGAAGAGTCCCGTAACTGTCTCTGGGACCCTGTAAGTATGCTTCTACGGGGTGTATCTTTCTCAGCCTTTCCCCTTGTGGCAATACGGTATTCTTCTAAGCTCCCGACCAGTCTTCCTAGCGCATGGTTACATTTGCAGTCTCTCTCCATTTACAGTTTTCACTGCGCAGAGAATGGCAGAAAATACAAACAACGGGCCCAATGTGACATCCATACTTACTACCCAGTGGCCGTACTGGGGAAGGTGGATGTGAAGATGCAGTCATTTGTTCAAGAGACCACAAATACCACTCTGTTCCAAAACAATACGGTATCTGTTGTCGTCCATTCTGGTCAATTTCTGAAATCACTTCCCTATGGTACAAACTGTTTCTGGCGTTCACATGGTTATAATACCATGTATGCTGAAATTCTGTTGGTATCGCAGTACAGAAACAGTCTGAGTGTACCAGGGGCCAATCACCCTAGACCATATTGATGATGTTCTCCACTGACTCTCTCCCTCCATCTTCCCAGTCATTCCAACAAATAGCAAGAATTACACTATCCCGGCCAAGCCTTTCGCCTCTCCCTTCTCCAGTCTTCCTTCCCACCCGTCCCTCAGGAACACACCACGTCCACCGCATGAGTCCTTCTCTCTTCAAGCCCATCCTTTCTGCTGCCCGGACGCTACTTTGATTATCCGGGTCCGCCGTCCACTGCACACGGCGGAACCCTTTTCCGCCCTCAGACGGAATGTTGAGCAAGAATTTCAAGAGCGCCCCGATGGCATTCGATGACACAAACGAGCGTTGGAATTTCGGTAGGATGATTATGGGACCGATCTCGGCGAGTAAATGAATAGGAGAGCATTTCATCAAACCTATGATCCCCACTAAGCACTCTGTGAGATCACCCTCCCCTTTCGTCTTGTCGATTATGGTAAATAGGACGGAGGCGGGGTCCGATAGGATAAAGCTTTCAATGAAAGCTTGGTCAAACGCAACTGGGAGATAGTGGCTCAACTCTGGAGCGGCTTTGAAGGCTGAAAAGAATATTTTGCCATGGATCGATGGTATATATGGTGTTAGCCTCACACGGGCCGTCTCTAGAAACAATGGCAAAGGGAGGTTGAAATTGGTATCATGCTCGCCATTTTGTGATAGGGAGGTGTCCTGTGAAGCAACAAGCGTTCTTGTGGATGTAACAGGCACCATCTTGGTTGGGACTGTTCTGAGATAATGGGAAGGTGTCGGTGTAGCATGTGCAAGTGCGACCTGTTAGACCAACACTCCGAGCAATTGTAGCTTGATGACTCCGAGTTGAACCTATTAAGCGATCGGCAAAAGGTATTGATCTCTATCACGTCGTTTTTATCAGTAATCAACTCGGCGACTACATACCAAGTACACCAATGGTATGACCATTATTGACCGATAGAGTCGTTTGAATCGTCAGTTCCGTTTTGCTTCGTATTATACCGTCTCTAGAAGAGATTCCTAAGGGCTATGTACAATGCCACATGGAGTGAAATTGTTACTGGCTTATTCCGATAAACAGGATAAAGACATAGAGAAAGGGAAAACCCAAAGAAATTTGGACCCTTGCCGACTGCGAGAACCCCAGATCAAAACTGTTCTGTCAGAAGCCGAATTTGGGTCATGCCTTTCAACCAATTGCTAAACAATCGTTGTCACTCATCTCAGCTCATCTCACTTCACCCTTCTCATGATCAATAGACAGCAACCAATACTTGACTCGTTACTAGATGCTACGCGAAAATTTGGGCAACCTGCTTACGCAGGCCGACAACCAGCACCTGCCTCGCCATCCCGCGCCTTTCTTTCCCTTTGCTGCTGCTACCTATCTAGGGCTTAATAATGTTACGTGGCTTGCTTCACCATTTGGCGTAAAGTTGAACCGCCAGCCGTCCCTGTAGCTCTCAGGAATACTGGGCTCACTTGATCCCCCAGCTGTCGCCAGTCGCGAGAGCAAATTTGGAGGAGCGCTACAATGTCTACTATTTTGTTCAATTACTCAAATAGTGGCCATCGTGAGTGGGAAGGGTATCCGACCAAGCGGGACGAGATGTGGAATTGTGTTGACAAGGAAGACTATGAATGGGAGAGGGAAGCGAAGGAGCGACTGGAAGAGTACGACTTACGCGACCATGGTCAAGAGGCAGAGTGAAGAGAGGGCGAAAGAGCAGAACTGACTTGAATGCCTGGTATGGATGTATACCGTTATGTTTGTTGGCACTAAACCCTCTCCCTGCCTAGGCTATCTAACTGCGAAGACATCCAAGTTGGAGAATATCGGAACATGGGGGGGCCTACCTCCCCCAATTCATTCAAAGACCCTCATTCGCTCACAGACAGTTTTCTGCTATATCTTGTAACCCGAATGTCAAAGTGAAGCGATACACCGAGTGGCTAGATAGTAAGCAATTATAAGGCATCCCAACGCTGATAAAACAAGTAAACGAGTAAAAGCGCATTGTCGACTTAACCACTCCATGCTAAGCCACGATCTCATCCTAGTAACAGCCAACCCTCCTTCCGTTCCAGCCCGAGTCGAAGCTTTGGCGTTGCTGGAATCCCTCGATGTGCCCGAATTAGATGGCTCAAACTGTTCGGTATGCTCCTCCTCATCCAAAAACAGCCCATCGTCCAGTGGTCCAAGGATGTTGTCAAGCTCTTGATAACGATTCCGCCAAACCTTCAAAAGGTCGACTGGCCGTTTGTCCATGCGCTGAATGGTCACGGGTCCCAACGTTAACCGTCGTGTCGGTGAATCCGGGTCTGAAGGAAACACTTGCCTTTAGCCACATGACTACAAGTTTTGTTTTTTCACGATCACCCTCTTGGAAAGCCCGTTTGAAGTTGTGAGACCGTGATTCAATATCTGGATGGAAGGCTTTCAAAAGTAGAGCAGGATCACAGTTGTCGGCCTGGAAAGAATAGTCAGGTGTATCCGAAA